>JAXGGA010001196.1:0-164874 GCA_038373865.1 Uloborus plumipes | reverse complement strand
TATAAAACGAAATTATCACGGACAATTTTTCACTTTTTAGTCTGAAGTCTTAGGATTATCATGTACCGCAAAGTGATAGGTTATTTTTATTAATTATACAAAGGATAGATAAAAGGTGGTCTGGGTTCGAAAGGAGGATTGGTCCCCGCTGTTGACCAAGAACATTCTTCAGAAAGAATGGAATGTCACTGTTTAAATAAAAGAACCTGCTTTTGAACAAAAAAAAAAAAAAAGAGAGCTTACTATGTTCTAATACAAAGGGGTTGACCTACAACAGTAAATAAAAGAGATGGGAGTGTTTATTCATGAAAAATAGGGTAGGACTTAAATATACTACTCTTGATATTTCTGCTAATCAGAAAGCACCAAATCTCCCATTTTGGGACCTATATAAATAAACAGCTGTAGAACCCGTTTAAATTAATTTTCTTGACTCATGTTTGCAGTGACTTGAAAAAAGATCGCTTGTGATTTATATTTAATGTTTTTAAACTTCAACGTTCAATTGTCTTATTTTTAAGGATTTTTTTTCCCTTATGAAGTGAGTACAAGCTCTTTTGCTAAAATTAACCTTTTTCTAAAAAAATACAATTTAGATTACAAAAGGCACCTCGCTATTAAATTAAAAATGTTTTCAAAATATTAACTTTAATTACTTACTAAGGAAAAAAAATCTTAATCAAAGGTTTCCAAAATGGGAGACTTGTCACTTAATGGGTTTCACGCGTAGCAACATAGCACTATGGTCTGTTACTTTAAAATAGGGTCCAAAATTTTGCTTCATCTCGATGAAAATCTGACTTGATGAACTTAAAATAAATTATAGGCCTTCGCAGTTTCCATGGAGACGATGAAAAATTTGAAATCTTGATGCACCTATTTTAATGTAACAGCTTATAATAATAAAGTAGAAATGAATAATTGCGGAATGCTAGTAAAATATTTCAAACAAAGTTATAAATAGCATTGACTGCTATTTTTTTACTCCTTAAAGAAATGCAATAAATATCTATTAATATTTTTATTTGTAAAAAGCTACAAAATATTAATTAAAAATCTATACAACTAAAACCCTATTTCTAAGGTCACTCAAAAGAGTTTCTCCGCAAAATCATTAACGAACATAATATTATTCCATCTAATTTACCACGTATACCATACTTTAAGAGGAAATTGAATTTCAGGAAATTAGATTTGAACGACAGAAAGGTATTCGATTGTCACACAACAGCGATGCGACATTTCTTAAATTACAAATACAAATGTAGCCGCGAAGTTTGATAAGAGTAATTAAATAATCTTCTTCCTCTTCCAGTTCCAAATTAGATCGTAAGCTGTAATTATCTGATGCACGGAAATTTCCTCTTTCGGTGAATCCTTTCAAATTGTTCCTTTTAAAAGGAAATGAAATTAGCACGAAGCTCATTGATTTCATTCTTTCGGGTTTCTAAAAACTATAAATTAAGAATTATCTTTTAGAGGAATAATGTTATTAATCAAAGGAAAGTAAGTATATAAATATGTGCACTAGGGTGGTCCTTAGAAGGGCATGATTTAAAAATTTTCAACTTTCTTTCGGTCTCACCCCCCAATATGGTTCCTTTTAGGAAGAAAATGAACTGCAAAAAGTTTTAGCAAAATATATTAAAATTTAGAGGTAGCTCAATGAGCTTGAAGTTGAGCGTATATAGGCTAATAAGTCAATGATAGTGTGAAAACAAAACAAGTCAATTTTTAAATCATTTTACCTTATGCTGTTTTAAATATAAATATGAATTAAGAAAGTGTATACATAATTGGTTTAAATACAATAAAAAGTAGGAACAATATTATTTTGTAGACGATTAGGCGCTTAAGAGTGTTTGTTTGTGACTGCCTGGATATTCACTTCTGTGTTCCTCAACCACTTGCATTAAGAAATGGAATTGAGACTTATATCTTGTTAATGAGCCATGGAGCTCTTGAATAAGTGCTATATAATGTTCAGCATAATCATTTATGACTACCATAGATTTTACATTTTTTGAACCTAGATGAAAATCTAGTCTTTCATTACAATTAAGTGGATCAACTTTAAGGAACCCATCTGGAATTCTCATCTGTTCAAACCTAATTGTTCTTCTTGTCACAAAATCTTCAAACTTTTTCTCTTTGAACGTTTTCAAACTTATATTAGCACTTTTGAAATATTACTTTGACTTTTCACCTCTTTCATTGCTTTCATCTTATGGCGCATCGTAGAAAAAGGAACATTATAGTCGAATATAGCTAATGTAACAACGATGTTTCCCGAATTTTTGAGATGCAGCGGTTGAAATATTGATATTTATGTGTGAATAATCTAACGGTGTGTTTAGTAGTTGAAGGTCATTACAGGGTGCATCAGATGCTACCGGAGCAATTATCCAAGCTTTAAAATATACTTTAGCTACAAATATGTAAATGCTACGTAAGCCATTCTTTTCTCTTGCTGTGAGCTAGAACTGCAATTTAAACAACCATATCTTTGTGCTATATATGACTTTTACATCCAGCGAGCATGATTGACAGAGCCTGGTGTTAAAAATCTTACCCCCTGTCGAGAAACACCTCCAAGAAATGTAGTGACTAGTTCAAAGCTTTCCTTATAATCCTTTTTTGGCTGAAACTTTTGCAAATGCTCACAACAAAGTACAAGCATACCATGTTTTCTATCTGGAGCAAAACCTGCAACAACTTCATCATTTGTTCCAACTTGGAAGTTTTCTCTGTTAATTAATTTCCATGATGACTGAAATATTTTAAAAACTGGAGCTTTAGGAGCAGAGCCTGACTCCATGCAGACATCAAAAACTGATCGTATGATTAGTTCTATAATATGATGACGACATGCGCAATACAGATGTTCTCTTTGAGTTTTCTGCTCAAGAACAGAGCAGGCACTGTTATTTTGACCTGTGTTTGAGCTTGTTGTGTCAGCACACATTGCTCTCATTCTACTTGCAATGTCTCAGTCGTACATTGTTTTATAAACTGCAGATGCGACAGTTTCTCCAGTCCAAGATGGTAACTTGGTAACTGTAAATAGTTTAGCAAGTAAAGTTAGCTTCATGAAACTAAAATAGGCATTAGACAAGAGATCTATTTTTTCTTTGCCTGTTAACTCAGGCAAAAGTTTGCTGTCCCAATAAACATTTAAATGAAATTGTTCTTGAAATTCTTTCTTCAAATTTGCTCATATCTGTTCTCTTTTTTTATCCTTCGAATGGAAGATCTATTGGCAGAATTTTCTTCTATGTTATGTCCTTGACTCCTTGCAGTTTCTGCAATAAGATATACTGCATTACACCTTAGTATTATCAAATACAAGTACGGAGGACACTGGTGGAGTCAGGACATTAAACTGTCCTTTTTTAAAAGGTTTAGAGCACGAAAGATCTGCTTGTTTTTTTTTTTTTTTTTTTTAATTGTTATAGATTTCATCTGTATCATCATCATCCAAAGAAGAAGGATACTTTATTCTCTGTTCATACTTTTGCTTTCGGTAATCTATTCTTTTATCATTTTTCATGGATCTAGTTTCCGTAGTTACAATTTAATTACGCCTTACTAGTCTCTATTTCTAGTTCAAACATTATTCTTATTTTTATTTCGAAATATAGCACATTCCATCGGATATAAAAACAATTATAGCTACCACTTTCCCTGGAAGAGACCAATCACATGCAGACAAAACAAACAAAGAACTCAGAAGTACAGCTCATTGTGTTGCATTACCGTACACAAAATGAAACTGAGGTTGAGCCGTACACATTCTTGCATGTGATACTTTTGCTGCGGAGGAAATCAATTTAGGGCAGCTTTATCTCTTTTAGTCTTTTATAATAAAATTGAGAAAACTATGTTTCCTATTATAAATATATAAATACAATATAAATAAATATATAAATAATATCTAAACATATAAATACAAATAAATAAATAAATTGAAGAAACCTTGGAATTACGAGAAAATTAACGTTTCAGTGAAAGTTCAGTGTCATTGAGCTACCTCTAAATATTGTTTAAATGAGCTAAAATTTTAGGTGATTTATTTTTTCCCCAAATAGAGCCAGATTAAGGGGTGAGAGGTGAGACCACAATATTTTTGACCTTCGAAAATAAGGACCACCCTAATGAGCACACAATAATGCAAAAGCACCAATCTTTGCGAGTCAATAGTAATCGTAAAAACTTCAGCCTCACAAAACATTATTATTTTTTGTTTGTAAACAACTTTCGATTCCATTCATGTAAAATTCGCGAAATTACCGATACTACATTTTTATATGAAATTATGACTCTCAAAAATAAATGTTTTCACAGCGTATAACAAACTAACAAAAAGTTTCAAGAATTAATGTTGTTGTTTTGCTTTTTGGGAATTACTTGTAAAATACCCATATTGTTCTAGAACCTTTTCTTGTACAAAAGGTATGATTCAGCTGATATTTTCAGTAAAACAACTTAAATGACTCATGTATTCAAGCAAAAAATAATAAAGAGCAGAATCAAATCATTTTTATATCGAAAATTATCGTACGTTTAACTGTATGTTTTCGAAATGCGTTTAAATTCTATGTAAAATTATTCAATAGAATTTTGTACTATTAGTATTATTATTTACAAAGATAAAATATATGTTATTCTTAACGATCGATAAACGCACAGTTTTGCCCGTGGTATAAAATTAAAACGTCATTTGGTTATAAATAAATATTGCAGAAGGAATACTCAATTTTAGTTATAATTCAACTATAATTCCTTAAGACTATGATATAAAAAGAAGACAAAAGAGAAAATACGAACAATTTTGTTGTTTACAGAAACCAACAGAAATATTGCGAAAGTTTAAAAGAAGGAAGTTTTCTTTCCTAGCTTATAATACATTTTTCGAAATGAAACATTTTAGAAAGAACGTTTCAATACCACAATTTATACGATATTTTTACAATTTACCGAGTTTTAATTCCTTAAAAACTGAGAAAAGAAAATCAGAAGATTTTTTTTCGCAACAGTTAAAATATTTAATTTAACTAATTTTAATAATTCTTGGAGTTTGGATTGCTTCAAAACAAATGCATTTTAAAAATTATTAAGGGAAAAAGAAGGAAACAAATAAAGGAAATAAAAACGTAACAATGGTAACAACACGAAAAGTTTATTTCCGTTGATAAAATAATTCATTTCATTTTTACTTTCAAATTTTATTCTCGAGCTTAACCATTTTAGAATCGTTCGGCTTGCTTCGCTCAAGGTAAGCCTTGAATTTCCGGGAAACTAAAAACAATTATTACAGCTCTTCTAATGCTCGTAGAAACTTCAAACTGATATCATTTTTAGTAGAAAATTCCAAGCATTTGAATGACATAAGACTTAAAAATGTGTATGAAACATTTCTTTCCCATTTTATCGAATTTGTATGAAAAATGAGCTGAGAATTAGAACAGAAAAATAACAAAATATAATTTTCGAAAAATCGCTTAAAAGTGCACACCCCTATGCTACAAACTAATTTTGTGCCACATTTTATGAAAATCGACCGAACGGTTTTGGCGCTACGTGCGTAACAGACAGACAGAAAGAAAGAAAGAAAAAAGGTAGGAAAGAGAGACAGACCCACCTTCAGCTTTATTATTAGTAGAGAAAATACCAATTTCTTTCGGACAGTTTTAGCTCATAACCCGTAGAGTTCCCCGTCAAACCTTACCTTTTTTTAAGAGAAAATTAATGTATATAATAAAAAAAAAAGCTTCCTACTAAAATGTTCAACTCGTCAATTGAAGAATTAAATCACATCATTAATGTGGAATTTCGTAAAAATAAAATGACGCATATATTCATGAGAAATTACCAAAGTGAAGCACCATAACACTTTTTTCTACCGACCATTATCGCGTGTGGCTGAGAATGAGCTGTAAGTTTTCGAAATACGTTTAAATAAATTGTATACTTATTCAATAGGTCACTTAAATTTACTAAGATTTTTTTTCTTCAAATTTGCCATTTTTTTAGCCGGGTTCTGACTCATGAGCTGTCAAGTTTTCCACCAAACCGTCCAAATTTTCATGAAAAATACCATTATACACAGAAATCTTTATACCAAAATACTCTATTCGTCAATTAATGAGTTTCCCTACACCGTTGCTGTAGAAGCTCGCTGGTGAGGTAAATTATTTGTCAACCACGTTATTGGAATTTCATATTGAATGACATCTGCATTAAGTTCAGTTATTTAAAACTCCAGACTGATGAGTCCATAACAAGTACGAAATTGTAGTTTCTGATGCCATAATTGGGCTATAAAATGTCATTTATCTTTTGAATTTGAAACAGTTAATATAAATTGGTATGTTTTATTTTTAAAAAATCCTGAGTAACAAAAATGGTCGTAGTGATACTCGTGGCGATTGGGCGTGAAGTTTTTTGAGATGTGAAGCTTGGTCCAACCCTCTTTACTAAAAGTTCGACTTTAGCAGTGTGATAGGAACTATATAAATATATTTTTAAAAATTTGTTACGTTTACATTTTTAAGAATTTCAAAACAACTTTCCTTTTGTTTATCTATTTTAATTTATTACTTTGCAGGCAAATCTGAGAAGAAGGATTTTTTGCTATTAACTTATATTAAGGGGTCTAGTACATTTCCGGTGATGAAAATCTGTCGAAAATGTGGTTAATTTAAAACTGACTTACTTTCCAATCTAATAGTTTTTTAGTAATGAAATGTTATTCAAACATTAAGGCAACTCTATTAATCTCTTTTATATCAAAAAAAATGTAAGTCATAGGTATATTTTTGAAGTTTTTAAACAAATATTTTGATAAAGGAAAGGTTTGTTACCCGATAATTTAAAACCTACTGCGAGCAGCTTTACTCTTCTAAGAAACGAGATAACAACCTATTGTTTTCCTAGAGTAGAAAAATAATGTGTGTTTAAAATGATGAAGAATTACTTTAATTATATATTCCTTACCCACAAAATTATTTTTTAAATACGAACTTAAATTTTGATAGGTTTTTTCAAGCGTTTTATGGCTACAATTTTAAAAATTTTAACACAAGAAACATTTCGGTTCGCTAAATTAAGCATAATTAGCATATGAACACTTGTAAAAGTTCGTAAACTTGAGATCTTCCGTTTCTGCGAAATGCTACTTGCAACGAGTAAAATCGTAGTTTTGAGAAAATCAGCTTTAAAAGTCAGTGTCAAACATCTGTCAAACAGGTAAACAAACGTAATTTACAAAATTCGGCTTCTGCTATTTTCCTAATATTTTCCGTTCCACTGGGATTTTTTCCACGGAGTTTGTTTTAAAATGTTCCTGTTACGTACCACTTCAAAGAAAAAAAAAAAAAAGTTAAATACAAAAAAAAAAAAATCGGTTTTTCGACACTTACGAGAGTACTAGACCCCTCAATGTATTATAACTTAGTATTTTTATAATTTAGATTACTTGAAGATAAATTTACACACGGATGTTGAAAAAAAAAAGGAGCAAAAAATCGATTGATGCATTGCAAACAAATAAATGCCTATTGATTTTCATTGCATAAAAATTGCATCAAAAAGAATACGAAGGAAAAAACGGGAAAAAACGCAACAACGATTACAGTTTAAATTTATTCACACATTAATAACTAAATGTTGAAACAAAATCGAACACTTTGAAAACGAAATGTATACTTGAAACACTGAGAAGTGACAGCGAATACATATTCCAAGAGCTGCTTAAGTGAAAGCATAAGTTTGGCATTGCCAATTGGGGAAAATGCTAACAATGATGACGATAATATTAACATAAAGTCTGCTAATCATGATTGGTTAGTGGGAAAATATGAACGGAAGTAGGGGTGCACCGATAATCAAATTTTCTGATTACCGATTACCAATTAATCGGCTGAGTCTATTAAGGACTATCACTTTTTTCCCCTTTCATTTCGATTCAGAGTTTAGAAATAGTTTGTAACACATTTCCAGAAGAAACTATTTTTTCCCCCATTTTCCTCATTTTTCCAAAAAATATTTCAAAATTTTGACATTTGTTTTTACATTCATTGTCATATTATTGTTAATTTAATTTTATTAACGCACTAGGTATGAAAATTTGAAAAAAAAATGGGGGTGCGGTGAGTACTCCAATTTATGAGTGCTTTCAATTTAAATTTATTATTCAATTTTGAGTAGCCATTATATTCAAGACTTTTATACTTGAAGAATAGGAAGTTATTTAAAAGCACTATGCTAGGGGTAAATATCGACACAAGCAAAATGTTGCGACATTGTCTACATATATTTATTTTTTTTTAAATTAGGAAAATTAATTTTTTAAAGCTTTTGTATAAACTGGGAGGTTTATCTTTTAAAATTTCATTTTTTTGAATTATTTGTTGTTTTTTTTTTTACTCACAATAATTTCGTACTGCATAGTATATTTATGTTTTCAGATTTTATTTATTTTTTTGTTTTATACTTATTCATCGTAGCCTTTTGTTCAAGGCATACTGAAAGTAATTTTATAACATATTTTCCAAGTTCAGGACTTTAATTATTTATAATAGTGTTATTTGAATATCAGCTGTGAGGGTAGTACTTTAATATTCAACTCAGTTTTGTACAATGTGTGAACTATTTGTTTTGTTTTTACTCTGTGCACTTTCAAACTACATAGTGTAGTAAGTATTGCAGAAAATTACATTTATTAACTGTTTATGAAGTTTTTTTTATCTTTCTTGGCGAAAGTTTGTGCAAAAGTATGCTTTGAAAAGTAATTAAAATTTTTTTTCCCACTAATTAATCTGCAAAGTGGCCGATTGTGGTCGTTCAATCGGCAGTGTCGATTAATCGGTGCATCCATATAACTGAGGAAAAATAATGCTGAGCTAGTTGTGATGGATTTATTTTTACTTGTCTGAAACTGAATGCTTTAAAAATATGTATACGATTTAATATAAAATAATGGTTAAGTCCATTCTTTGCAATCTGTAAATGTCTTATATGAGCAAAAAAATGCTTACAGCAGTAGACTTAAATAGCTGTTTATATATGACTATAAAAACAGGTAAGGGAAAAATTAACGAGTAGGAAACATTAATTGATTCTAGGAAATATCTTAATATAAAGTGTGATAAATTAAAATCAATCAATAATTTTCAGAATTAAAAAATACAAAAAAGAAGAAAAAAACAATACTTAAGGTTAAAAACTTAATTACAAAATTTTCAATAGTGTACCAATACTATAATATGTTTCTAACGCTTCTATTCAAAGAACTCATGTCAAAAATAAATGTTGAAATTTACAAAAATAATTGACATTGAGAAAAAAAACCTTATTTAATTAATTGTGTAATAAATTTAAATTAATTGGCAACTTTTCAGAAAAAAAAATCTATTCACGGCACAAATTTGCTATCAACTTTTCAACCCTACAAACACAATTCTTCTAACGCATCTATTGTAAAAATTCGTGTCTCTGAAATTACATTTCTTAATAAAAATATTCTTTGGAAAAGTTGATGAAATTTACAAACAAAAAATTCTCAATTTAAGAAAAAAAAAAGTATATAAAAAATATTAGCTCTTTTTTTTTTTTTTTTTTGCTTTTCCTCCTTCCCTAATGTCAGATTCTTGAATCATTAATCACATCTTCAGCTGATACTCTTCGACACAAACGTGACAACGACACTGAAAGCAAGCTTTTAGCACTTTGTCACTCAGTCACGGCATCCTTTCTCAAAGTCAACATTGACCTGTACTTATAGATAAAACCGGGGATTACCGAAAGAAATATTGTGCGGAATATTGCTTTTAGCGCTTATTAGAGTTATGGCCTCATCAAGGAGGGGAAAAAAGTTTAATGGAATAGTTTTAGCACTTTTTATTAATTACATTTTATATCGGGGAGTAATTATCACACTGGTTTCCGCTAACGATCGCACTTAACGAAAAATTAACTTTTCCAGAAATTCACATAGTTGTGCAGCTATGTTTTTTTGAGAACGAAGGAAAAATTTAGTTATTATTTTTTTAGTAGTTTCGTAAATTACTGAAAGTTTATATCATTATGTGTGCGCGTGAGTTTGCGTTGTGATGCTCTGTAAAATTTCCAAACTACTACAAAGTCAGAAAATCAAATTTAATTTTAAATATATATGTTGAGCTGTTGAAAATTTTATTGAATATTAATGTGTGAAAAATATCTCGTTTATGTATAATGTTTTAATTCTATTGATACTTTAAGGGAACCGGGAAAGCCTTTCAATCTCCGCCATGTTAAATTCAACAATTCATGTACCTTTTTCTCAGAAATGGAGAAAGACAGGGCGAAGAAATTTTTAACATGTAAGAATAACATGTTCTACTTACTTTAACTCGTTCTTTCCTTTGCCAGCGGAAATATAAATAAATATATTTGTCAATATATCTTCAAATCCTCGCGTCAAAATGTAAAAAAAAAAAAATACATATTAAAGGCGTCAATAAAAAATTGATCCTGTGAGTTTGATAGATATTCAGAAAAGGAACATGAACATGTAAAATTCATGTTTCAAGAAAAACACATTAAAAGATTTCATTTATATGATGCACACGGAGAATGCTTTTTATAGAAAAAAAAGCTATAATGCATCTGTTTTTTTTCTTTTGATAAACACGTGCAATATATGCCTGAAAAGATAAAGGTCTGAACATTTAATGATTTAAAAAAAATAAAAATTGAATTTTCGATTGGAATTGCCTTACCTATTCTCCTTAATAAAAATATTTGTACCTCACGCATATTGCTATACTGTTAAATGACTTGAAAATTACCCCCAATAAAGAGAACATAATGATTTATTATGATTTTTCTCGTACCGTAAAATGGGGTGAATCAGTTCGTTTTTCAACTTTGACTGTAAAAAAGTAGTTAAAAATATTTTTTTAAATTAAATATTTTGCTAAATTTGATATTTTGGGTCTAATTTTTGGCGGTCTTGCTCTGCTTTTGATATCCACACACAAAACATTTTGAACACTTATTGTTTATATATATAGGAATTTAGGGATGTTCCAAATCACCCCACTGATAGGAGTCAATCGGAACGCATGTTAAAATTTTTATTATTTTCAATTTAACCTGTAATATGTCTCACAAACCTGAGTAATATTGATGGGAGAGAATAAGAATAGATAGTTTGTCAAATAAAAGTTTGTTTTCTACACCAGTAAACGTTTATGATTTGTCAAAATTCAAAATAGTTTGAACCTATAAAAAAATTAAAATTATTTTTAATAAATGCTTTTGAATTGAAATACAAAGCTTTAACATAAATTGAAGTTACTTGTTTCGTCCAAAAATATGTAAATGTCCCTACAACGAGCAATTGTGGCTTGGCTTAAGGTTTTTCATAACATCGTACGGGATGAAAGCTGCCTTTTCTTTAGTTTCTTGAAATCTCGGAGTTTCGGTTATTGTACTATAAGATTTTTTTCACTTATTCATCACTGCCTTTACTGGATTTTTGCTACATAAAGTCTACATGAATTTTTCTAATACATTTTAAGCAAAAATAAATCTTTTGGAGCAAAAATATTTTTTTTTTTTAAATCTGCAACTTTATGTCATTTTAAGTTCTATTTTCTCACGAGAACGGAAACACAGTAATAAATCCTTGTCCTTGTCTTGACTAGAATTGAAGTTGATTTTTCAAAGTTTAATTCGAATAAGTTTGAATTGGAAACACAGAACTAAGTGTTCCGAATTACCCTGCAAATCCTTATCGTATGCTTTTATGAAGAATTTTTAATTTTTATGCCACAATTAAAACATGTTGTCTCTTCTAGTGTGGTACTTTATTGCTCAAATATATGCATAATTAAAAAATACTATTTTAGATTTGAAAAAATAGAAAGCCATCGAAGATTCTAATTTTGCGTGTATTTTTCGAGTGGGGACTAGTTGTGCACTTTATCTTCTGGAAGCATTCGATTGTTCCCAAGGGAGTAGTTTGCTCTGATTTGAGGAAAATCTTTTAGTTTCAATACGGACTTAAATGATGATTTGGTGACTATTTAGCGATATATAGCAAACATTTCGATCGCCAATCTGGAGTTTCTGCCGCCAACCTGACCGCAGATTTTGTCAAAAAAAAGAAAAAAAAATCTTTGGAGTTTCGGTTTAGTTCGACGATATTGGCTTTATTTTACAAACAATTCACTGAATGATCTTAAAATCCCCAATATTGAGAAAACGGATCATTGTAAAACTTTTTTTTTTTTGCATTGATTCGCAACAAACTAGGGGTTAAAATGTTTGAATCGTTTTATTTGCTCATGCTAACGCTCCACGCAGTTTTTTTTTTGCAATTTTAAATAACAGACGCTAATAAAAACATCAATTTTCTTCACTTTTGCAAATTAATGTTTTGCATGTTTTCCACAATTTTATATGTGTAGGATAATGTCTAAAATGCTATTTATTTCAGAATTGTTGCTTCTAACTCTCGTACAAAAGTACAAGCAACGGCTCTTTTGAGCTATATAAAAACATCGATTATTTAATAGACGGAAAAGGAAGTAGTGTGGGGTCCACGATATATATATTTTTTTAAAGTAGAGAATGCTAATAAAAAGTCAAAACCAAATTTGATTTCTCTATTCACAATCATTGAGACAAAAACGTCTTACTATTTCGTATTTTTCCAAACTTTCGAAATTTCAACTACGTGTTTTCCTTTTGCGAAATTCCTAAAAATGCGTTTGTTTATACCGGCATTAAAGATTCCCCTCGCTAAAGATTACTTTCAATTGATAAGTACTCTTCTCCAGCTACTTCATACACTTTGATTTTGTTCTTACGATATGTTGGATTTTGAAAATATATTTTGAGAATATTTCTGTCGATCATAACAAACAAAAGTACCTTACGATAGCAATAACTAGTTTCAAAAAATAAATAAATAAATAAATAAATAAATAAATAAAATAAAAATAAAAATAAATAAATCTGATTATGCCTCACAAATTAGAACTAGGTTTACAATTCATCTCTAGTTGGATTTGCAGTCCATTCTTTCTATATCGTGCACACTCACACCACAATTTAGACACCCCACCGGATGATTTAAAAAATTTTTCTATCTTTACTATTGTTCAACATTTTTCACAAAAAAAAATAATAATAATAAATAAATAAAAATTTTAAACACTTGGAAATACACACTCCAAAAAATTAACTGTTGTTTTTACAGTATACTTTTTACAGTAACTAGCAGCCGAGGTTCCAATTTAAAGCTGTAAAATGCACAGTAATGAACTGTAAAACCAGCAATTTTACAGTTTCTTACTGCAAAGTTAGAAGTTTTACAGTTTATTGCCGTAAAATTTAGCTGTATTATACTGTAAAAACAACAGTACAATATGGCTATCTGAGGTTCCAGCTGAAAACTGCAAAATGCACTGTAAGTAGTTTAAAAGTAGTAGTTTTGTATATGAGTAGTTTTACAGTTTATTACTGTAAAATTAGCAATTTTTGTAGTTTATTACTATAAAATTAGCTGCATTATAGTGTAAAAGCTACATTCATTTTTTACAGTGCATGTCCTCTGTGTTTTGGATTGAAAATGAAATATTTTTATGTAATTCACATAGAATAACATGTAACATGTATAGTAATATTTAACAACAGCTATTCCCTTTTTTTTGTTAAAAAGAGTAAACTTTACCCTAAGTTTAAGGGAGGTTATTTTTATAATAATGCTTTTCAAATGTTCAAACGAACTTTATTCTTTGCCGAGACTTTACATAAACGTATCATTTCTAATCTCATTCTTTGATGCCATATCAGACACAAAATGTACAAGAGTTAAAGATAAAAGTAAAATAATGCATGTCAAAACTGATATTAACTAAGGTATATTTTTTGTTATTTATTTAATTTGTTTCATGTTTTAAAAAGTTTTACGCGTGACAAAGCACAAACTTCAAGAGGATCATTTTTCTATTCCACTTGAGGTCGTATATACTTCTGAAATTCAATTATCCTTAAGCCTTCGAAGAAATGAAATTTTCATTTAGTTACAAAATAGATTCCACTTCAGCTTTATCAAAGGTAGGACTGAAGTAACGAGATTATTGTTATTGCTTGGAGGATATTTGTCATTTCGAAGTTTGAATTATTTCTCCCAAGTAACAAAGTTAGTTACGAAGAAGATCGAGCAATAAAATTTATACCCCGCTTTTCTAAAAGTAGCTTCTGCCATTAAACCACGCCATGATGTAAATTCAGAATGACACTTTAGATTATATTTCATCTTTTGGATGTTTTCTTACTGGTAGTTTATGTCAGTGTGATTTAGTTATGTTTCTCTAAGTTTAAATAAAGTATCATTTCTTTATGTTTATTAAAGTAAAAATATGTTGTTTAGTTCCCAATAAGTAACACTAGTGTCAAAGAATAAACAGAAAAATCATAAGCTTAAACACAATAGCTAAAGGGCCATTCCATGAAAAGTGAAACCAATTGGTCAAAATTTCATATTGAAGTTATGTTGCTATGTTATACATCATTTTAAAGCTTAAGATCTATATTTTAAGAATCCTGCATTGTTTTTTTGGTGAGAGTTAGAATAATACTTGTTTTCTTAGTTGGAAGTTCGATATTCACGAACTTGTAAAAATCAGAAAAAATAACACATTTTCAAATGCATATTTCTCATCGAAAAATAAGAACAAAAATAACTACTTGTAGCACAATTTTAACTACTAAGACGGTACTATAATAATATGCATTCATTAATTTCTTTTGAATTGATCTAAATGGTCTAATTGAAGTTTGAAAAAAAAAGTTTGATGTTACGTCTGTAACAAAAAGAAGCAAAAGTTGTCATTACGTCCTAAAAAATCAAAATTAAAAAAAACCTTTAATGGTCCTTTTGGCAAAGTCTTAGAGTAATTGCCTACCATAGTTAAAAATATTGCAACTGATTTAGTTTTTAAATTAATGATGTTACAGACGTAACATTTCGGACATAACAAATGGCTCTATGTTACGTCCGTAGCAAAAGTAAATTTCCAATTAAATAGGTAAAAACCACAGGATGAGCAATACATGTACATAGCATAATATGGTACGAGTACTGAAGTTTCTGGTATTCTGATTTTGAAATTTTCAATTATGTCGGCATGTAATGGAAATTTATTTCTAAAGATTAATAAAATATGATGTATAACATAGCAACATAACTTCAATATGAATTTTTGACCAATTGGTTTCACTTTTCGTGGAATGGCCCACTAGTATTCTGCTGTATCATCCAACATTTTCAAATTTTTAAGTTCTCCTAAGACCAATCACAGAGGAATTTACTTTTCCCGATTTTTTTTATGTAGTAGCCCCATTATGCATTAATTTTAAGAATACAAATAAATAAATTTGTGTGAAGGCCCTTCGAAACTTTTCTTGTGTCAATCTTTCTTGGAAATAATTGTCTTAAGATGCATTAATTTATTGTTACATATTGACATATCGGCATAGGCTCTCAACTCCCCCAGACTTACCCAAATTTTCTAAAACTGTTACAGTATAACTTAAAATATTCAAATAATGTGTTACTTAATGCTACTGTATTGTTTTAGCACAAAAATCTTTGTTTATTCCTGCTTTAAAATACTGTTTTCTACTTTCAAATCAGAGATGTTACGTCTGTAACACCACTTTGTTTCGTCCGCAACAAGTTTATAATTTTTTTTCATAAATTCGGCAGTCAAAATCCACATAATCTTTATGGTTTTAGAAAGCTTGAAGTCTCTAGAACACGTATTAAAAAAAAAGTTCAAAATTTCCGTATAATTCAGAGGAATATTGTAAGTTGTATGACATAGTCGAGTTTTTGCTGTTTTGTGAATTACGTCTGTAACAGGCAGTTTTTAATTTCTGTATTTTTTTGTAATTAAGCAATCTGCACGCAAATTTAATGTAGCATAAACATCATCAAGTTACACTACAGGAAAAAAATTGAAGACTTTCATCAGCCCAAACCAGAATTATTTGTGTTCAAAGTCTGCAATTGTTACGTCTGTAACGATGGAATTGCCCTAAATTAATATTTCTTTGACAGAGTAACACTTAAAACTTTAATATCGCATTTACAAAGAAGAACTGATGCATAAACTGTGAAACCACTTGTATGCAGGAAAGATAAAGCCTATAATTGTATTATTTTCCGAAGTAATTACATGCTCACTCAGTTCTATCGTTAAATACCACGGTATTTATTAGGATTAAGTTCTTTTTGTAGGTTTTTTTTTTCTTTTCCAAATAGTTGTTGTTTTGCATTTTTCCTTCTTTGCTACTACTTTTTTCACATAGAGTGCACGTGTGTGTGTGTGTGTGCGTATGTGCACGAATAAAAAAGCAAGTTTGAGTGGCAGACCTACAACACCATTCACTTCATCCATTCACCACCACCATTCTTCCACCATTCACTTCGCATCATCACTGCAGCTTTACAGTTATCTCATTTTCAAAGAACAGGATAGTTTATGTTAAATTAAATAAAAATTTGCATTTGTAGACAATCGTTTGAATGCTGTAGGCCATCAACAGCTGCTTAAATAATATTTTGTTCCATAATCAGAGCACATTGGGGCCCATTTTTTATGGTCCAACAGGACAATGCTCTTGTACACACTGCGAAGTCCACTTTCGAATGGCTTCTGTATAATGGTGTACATATGTTCGCTTACCCACCTTGCAGTCCTGACCTGAATCCAGTGGAAAACATGTGGGGTATACTCGCAAGAGTGGTGTAACAGAACTGTATACATTTTGTAGTTAATTTCTTTAATCAATACATGTTAGTTCTGAAGTGAAAACTATAGAAGGTTAATGTGGCCGCTACAAAAAATCTTCCCACTGCAAAATTGTTAGGAATGGTACCATGAAATTGCTACGATTGACACCATGCAATCAATACAAAAGACACTCTCAAAAAATGTTGTGAAAAGGTGTTGTACCACACATCTGTATTAAGCACGTTGAGTTTAGAATTCACACGAGACGTTGAATAGGACTTAAGGACATCATTCGATTACTTCGGGTTTGGGGGATATTTTCAGTTGGTCTCTGTTTGCAGCTGGCTCATTTATGCTACCAGTCAACAAGAAAGGATAATACATATACATAATAGTGATCGAAGTATCTGTCCATCGCCACTCAATAACCACATCAAAAAATAAATCAATGTTCATACAATATGGGTCATTACATATAAAACCAACCAATTTTCAGAAATTTTCGTGCCGCAGCATTTTTAATTTTGATGATACTTGGGAGGTGATATGCATCAATATTCTGTACCTCCAAACTGTTTTATTTCTTTCTCGAAAAAATTTTATTCTCAAGATAGATCCATTTTTTTGCTCCGCCGATGAGTAAAATTCAGCCTTTTTGATTTTTTTTCTAAGAGCTCTGGTAAATGTATTTAAAATGGTAGAAAGATCACACATGACATATTTTAAAGCTAAAACTTTGATTTGTGCATAAAAATAAACAGTTCGAGTTAAGCCTAAGTATAAATTTTCCCAGGTCAATTCAAAAAGGCGGTTCAAAAAGTGTCGTTTTTGTCATTTCAAGCATGAACAAGTTTATGAAGGACTGACAGTGGGGTTCCATTTTTTTTTCTCTTGCACTCAGTTATAGATACTAGAAGCACAGAAAAAATAAGAAAATACCAGTAGTCTTTCATTATGAAAAAATTGCTTAAACTTGAGAAAAAATTAAATTTGGCCTTTTTCCACTCCCCAAAAAACGGCCTGTGGAACAGGTAGTAAAAATTTACAAATGCATGGAGTAAAAAAGTGTTACATTGCCCTTTAAAATGAAATAAAAACTGTATTGTTATTCCAATGCATTAAAGAGATATAAGCTTTCAAACTATGAGAAAAAATGAAAAATATCATTTTTCCCTCCCCAAAAACGGCCTGTGGAACAGGTAGTAAGAATTTGAAAATGCATGGAGCAAGAAGATATTACATGGAACTTTAAAAGGAAACAAAAACCGTCTTGTTATTCCTAGGCATTGAAGAGATATAACCCTCTGAAAATTGAAAATTTATACAAACATTTGTTTTGGCATAAGTTAAAGCAGTTATGAACACAAAGTATTTTTATGACAGAACTGCAAGAGTGAAAATGTGTATCATTAAATATATAATTCGAAGTATATCGTAAAATGGCTAATTTATTTGTGTTGTAGAAACATTTGAAAAAGTTGTAATTAAAACGTTTTTTAGTGTCTCTGTTATCAGATCTTTCTTTTAATTTGTAATGGATGTACAACTAAATATTATGAAGATAAACTCTAATAAATAATAAATGAGCAAAAATACCTTTTAGTTGCTTCTGTTTCTAAAAAGATGTAGAAATATCGGATTTTTGTAAAAAAATTTGTAACTTCATTCAAATGTAAAGGTAAAACTAGAAACTTCTTAGCGACATGCAATTAAATTTTAAAACCAATTTTAATTCATGTGTGGACATTCAGATCACTGGTTTTAAGTACAACTTTTTCCGATGCGTCAACATTACAAATAAATTACAACCATTTTACGATATATTTTGAATTTGAATTATATATTTGATGAAACATATTTTTAGATTTCTTGCATGAAAAGACTTTATTTATGTTCATAATTGCTTTAACTTATGCCAAAAAAAAAAAAATTTGCATGAATTTTCAATTTTTAGAGGGCCTTATCTCTTTGATGCCTGGAAATAACAAGACAAGTTTTTATTTCGTTTTAAAGGGCAATGTAACACCTTCTTCCTCCATGCATTTACAAATTTTTACTAAGTGTTCCACAGGCTATTTTTGGAGAGTAAAAAGGGCCATTTTTCATTTTTTGTCCAAGTTCAAGGTATTTTTTTTTAATAATAATCATCTTACTTAGGAGGCTTATATCTCTTTAATGCCTTGGAATAACAAGACAGTTTTTGTTTCCTTTTAAAGTTCAATGTAATACCTTCTTGCTCCATGCATTTTTCAAATTTTTACTACCTATTCCACAGGCCGTTTTCGGGGAGTGAAAAATTATACTTTTCATTTTTTCTCATAGTTTGAAAGCTTATATCTCTTTAATGCATTGGAATAACAATACAGTTTTTTTTTCATTTTAAAGGGCAATGTAACACCTTTTTACTCCATGCATTTGTAAATTTTTACTACCTGTTCCACAGGCCGTTTTCGGGGAGTGAAAAAGGCCAATTTTCATTTTTTCTCAAGTTTAAGCAATTTTTTTCATAATTTCAATCATCTTATTTTTTTCTGTGCTTCTAGTATATATAACTGGGTGCAAGAGAAAAACAAATTGGAACCCCACTGTCAGTCCTTCATATACTTTTTTATGCTTGAAATGACGAAAACGGCACTTTTTGAACCGCGAATTGACTCGGGAAAATTTGTATTTTAGGCTTAACTCAAACCGTTTCTTTTTATGCACAAATCAAAGTTCATTTTTTAGCTTTAAAATAAGTCATGTTTGATCTTTCTACCATTCTAAATAAATTTACCAGAGCTCTTAGAAAAAAGTTCAAAAATGCCGAATTTTACTCATTGGCGGAGCAACAAAATGGCTATATCTCGAGCATAAAATTTTTTCGAGAAAAAAATGAAACAGTTTGGAGGTCCAGAATATTGGTGCATATTACCTACCAAATATCATTAAAATCAAAAATGGTGCAGTACGGCCCATTTGTTGACTTTATATGGAATGGCCCGTATGAAAAAGGCATTGAATAATTTATGAAATATTTTCTACCAACATCTGAACAAACATTTTATGAACAAATTTAATAAGCGGGGGGGGGGATATTTATTTGTATGGGTTGTTAGTCAACGGTTTATTAGGAAAGTATCTGACCTTTTACCATACAGAAAAAAAGTACCAAATTTGTAGCTTTGGAAACCTAATCCACTACAGAAAAGTTGCCTTGAGATTGACTACCCATACTTATGACAACGGCTTTACCATTCAAGGAGTTATTCGGAAAATATGTTTCAGAAAGGTTTTAACTCAGTTGTCGTTTGAGCCATTATACTTTTTTTCGTCTAAAATCTCATACCTTTTTTATTACTTCTTAAGTTTGTAAACAGATATAATTTAAAATTAAGCACATTATTGCTGTATATTTTATGATGTGTGCAATAAAGATGAACTCGGTCTCAATTTTATAAGAAAATACTGTTTTAAAAACCAATGTGAATGATTGCTTGTAGTACAAGGGCAATTGATTGCTAATAGTACATTAGGTAACTGTTTATTAACAACTCCTTAAACACTAAAAAAGGTAAACGTTGCGGAGCATATTAATGAAAGAGTATTCATCACTTTTGTGCCCGAATACATGAACCTATTTGATAATTATAAAAACAAAGTATGGTTATGAGCAGCTTTGAATATTTCTCTATTTCTTCCAATTATTTGATCATTCTGTGTCATTTTGTTTCCTAACTGAAAATCTAGCAAAGGAAGAGCACCCGTTTATTATTTTAATGTGTGTTTTGACAGGATTAGTATTAATGTTTGTTTTTCAAGAGTTACATTTATTATGTAATTCAATATTTGTTGTATTATTTTTAATTTGATTTAGCTTTCATAATTTCAATTACATTAATGTTATTTAAAAGTAGGTATTATTTCAAATTAATATCGTTTTGACATTATATGGAGCCAAGTAAAAAACGCGTTTTAGATCTATAATTAAAGTTTAATTTCAAAAGTAAGAAATTTTTAACTTATTACAGAATCTGATTTTCTATTTGTGACTAAAATGTTTTCTTGAATGGAAAGGTGTGGATTGGTGACGTAAAATCGAATAAAAACTAATCACCTTCATCCATAAAAAAAAGAAGACAATTGACACAACTTTACTTTTGAACATTCAAGTACGACTGTTTCTTATAATTAGTGATAAAACTGAACAGAAAAAAGTATCAAAATCGGGGACCTAATTGTCCTCTACTTCCATATTGCCAACGAATAATAACTTAATAGATACTTCGAATCATTTTTTTTTTTTGAGGACAAACTGCAAACTCAGAAAATTATAACACTCAGAGCATTACTTATTTTTCAGTTTTCTTTTTCGCTTTAACGTCACGTCTGACGTATAGCTTCCAGTCCAACATAGAAAATACTTCCCACATTTTTATCAAATGGATTTTTTGTTCCTTTTGTAACGAATGTAGATACACCTCGTATAAAAAACTACAACTTTCAACAGCTATGTAATGCTTGGTTTGATTCGTTTTAAATTATTAATGAATGAACGTTAAAAAAAGCACTCAAATGAAGATAGCCTTTTTCATTTAAGCTTTGGGCGTGACGACTTTGGAAAAAAGCCAACTAAATGTGTTTCAGTGTTCTGCCTTCACGCAAAAATATGAATATTATATTCAGTACTTTTAATATGCAGCACGATATTCTTTTTCTAACAGCAAAGAAAAAAAACCCACAAAAGCGGAGTAGCAATGTGTAAGTCTTGAAATAAATGTAAATAAAAATTTAAGCAAAACAAAATATAAAAAATCATATCTACGAGTTTGCGGTTAAAGTACCAAATGAAATAATTGATGTTTACTTAATTGCAGCTGTTAAAAATTTAATTTGCTCTTACTAACTTTATAATTATGAATTTTTTTAAAGCAGACTATAAAAATTTGAGTTGAAAAACAATGAAAGAAAGAAATTGGTATGATACATTTTGCACGTATTGATTTCACTTT
Organism: Uloborus plumipes; assembly: GCA_038373865.1. NCBI lineage: Eukaryota > Metazoa > Arthropoda > Arachnida > Araneae > Uloboridae > Uloborus > Uloborus plumipes. The sequence continues at coordinate 143,087 of JAXGGA010001196.1, read as the reverse complement.
ACGCACTAGTTCCTTCCTCTCAAAATCTTGCAACGTAAACAGAAATATACCAAGAGCGATTGGAATTTTTAAATGTTGAAATCAAAAAGTTATATAACAGCTTTATTTTTTACATTTCAGTGCCATCCAGCCCAAGAAATCAGTACAAGAAGCCTTATATTTTCGATAAATTTCTTTTAAAAATATATTTGAGGAATATAATTTTCCAGTTATCTATCCACCTTTATTTATTTATATCTTTATTTTAACTGGTATTCACATTCGTTGAAACATTAATTTTGTGCTAGAGAGAAGTTCTTGATTTGGACATGTTATTGTTTACATTTAAACAGTTTAAAAAAAAGTAACATTAGCGCTTACGGTAAGTAGAACCAATGTAGATTCTGGATTTAAAGGCTGAGTTATTTTAGTCACACTTTGTTGGCAAATGCTCTTGATAAAGAATGTGTGGGAAAAAACATTTGACTAAGCTGTTTTAAGAACTCCGATTCCGATTCTTATACCAAATCCTTGACTACGATTCCGGAGCAAAGGCAGAAATGCCGGTACGTTAAAAAAATTATCAACTGCTACGGTCGGAATATTAGAGGCTTGTACTCCGACTCCGACAGATACTTTTCGACACCGGCTTTAAAAACAATGACCGACTACTACTATTGGAATGTTAGGAATCCTTTATCAAAATGATTGACTTACCTGTTTTAAGAACTCCGATTCTGGCTCCGACAATAAACCCTCGACTGCAATGATAGAAATGCATGCACGGAAAAAATGACCGGCTGCTACGGTTAGAGCTTTCGACACTGACTCCGAGTTTTCGACGAGGACTTCTCAAGCCGTGATAGAAATGCAGATTAAGGAAAAACATGACGCTCCCACTCTCAGTTTATGATCCTTTGACTCTGATTTGGAGTTATCGACTCCAACTCTGACTCGGAATTATCGACTCCAACTCTGACTCTGAATCCTCGTCTCCAATTCTGACGCCGCAGCCTTGGCAAAAAAGCAGGCTTAGGAAAAACGACAGACTCCTACTCTTAAACCTTAAAGTCTTCGACTATGCTTCCATTGTCTAAAATCAAAACAGCCCTGGTTTCTTCCGTGAAGTAATGATGATTAATATAATTTGCTTTTATTTTAGTCTAGAGTTTTAATGTATTTTATGTTTGTCAGCAAGAAATAAACATATTCGAAGTGAATTATTTTTTAAACATGAAAAAAAAAAGTGCAGACAATTTTTATTTTATGTTTTTATTCATTTGATTTTATTTTTGCAGTCTATTTTTTTATTATCTTGGAGGACTATGTAACTACCACATTTTTAACGTCCCCCCAGCGACCATTTATCAAGACGGTGGATCTTTGATCGAATGGCATCGAACCCGGGTCCCTCCGGTCACGATTTCGACGCCTTACCGATCGGGCTACCATCATTTCAATGCAAACTCAAGTGATGTAAAATTTGTCGACCATTTGACGATGTATTGCTAAGCTTTTGGTCGTCAAGTTTTTGTCGCCAACTTAGCGACATATCAATAAGTTGGTGATAAATCTGGCAATTTTTTTTTTCTTCAAATTCGGATTCAATTTAGCGCTATTGGCGATAGCTTGCGAATAATCTACTGAAGGACGTTAAACTCGTCGATATTTGTGAAATAGATCATGGTAAAGCATTGTTTTGATTGATTCGCGAAAAACTAATTGTGTAATGATTTGAATTGATATATTGCTCACTCTAAGGCATTATTTTAACATTCAAGGCATCCATTATGAAAAGGTAACGTAAGAGGAAGTAGTGTGTGGTCCACACCAGATTTTTGAGTTAACGTAATCACGGTATGGGTAAGTGCGGGCGTGAAACAATTTAACTTCTTAATTTTAAAGTATGTTCACATTTATCAAAAAAAAAAAAAAAAAAAAAAAAAAAAAAAAAAAAAAAAAAAAAAAAAAAAAAAAACGATTTTAAATGACCAAAACACAAAGAAAATCCTCTTGAAACATTTGAAATAATGTATTTCGGGGAAAATATCCATACTTATGCTTGCAAAACAAATTTAAATTTATTATGTAAAAATTGTGATATTAAATTCTGAAATTGTAATCAATGAAACAGGTTGAGATCTAGTAAGATCATTATCAAATGTATGATGTATTTGCATGTGTAAACATTAAGTCGTAACTGAATAATAACAGCAAAAAGAAAAAATGATTCGATGTATTTCCTCACATATTTTGAGGGATTGCTGGCACTGACAGACACATTAGAAGTAACTATTTTGAAGTAACCTTCTTTTTTTTTTAACTGTATTAATTTAATACGTATATTTTTAATGGTTTAGCTTTTTTCATTCTATCTTCTTTTTTTTTATTATTCACTTATAATGAAAAAAATATATTTTTCTCTGGAAACTTACACTTTATTATTTATGAGTCATTCAGTTGAGTTTCGATTTCTTGGCCATAAATTTAATATATCTGAAATTGTTTTTTTTTTTTTTTTATTCGAAAAATGCCATTTGGCTCATATTCTATAGCAAAGAAAAAAAATTGAAATGAACTTATTTGCTTTCTTCCTAAAAAAATGAAATGCCATTGAAATTGTAAGGCTGATTATACTTTTTCGCTTGTACTTTTTTTTTTCAAGGAGAGAGAAAACTAAAAAGCACCGGATTCCCTAGCTAGGTCTCATAATTTTGCTGTAAAGATGCATTTTTAATCATGTCTTAAGCACCAAAATCAATACTTGAATTTTTAGGTAAATATTTGTCTGCTTCTCAAAAACTCTTTAACATATTAGTTGTTTGAGATAGCCCAATTTTTAATATAGATTATTTAGACTCTGTGACCATTCATGTATTCCGGAATGTTAAGCTGCTTCGAACTTTCAAATGTAAATGTAAACTAAGCAAAGTAATAAATCCAGAAAAGAATGTTGTAGAATGATATTTCTTGGCTGGCATCTGCTTAAGGGAAAGGCAAAGCAGCGGGGAAGGGGGGAGGGGTTTTTCCAACCGGACAATTCACTGAAAATATATTTTCGTTCTACGCGGGGGGGGGGGGCGATATGTATACATACAAATCATAATGTTAAACAATGCTGGCATTTTTTAAAAAAAAACTCCTCTTTTGCTTTTATTTTCAGCGATACCTTCATGATACTAAAAATGACGTTAAAAATGACATTGAACAAATAAATAATAACCAAAAGTATAAGTAACATTTGTAAAGTTTTTTCTTTCTTTTTTTTTTTTTTTCATGTTAATATTTTCTTTCAGAAAATTCGTTAATGCGAGAGTTTTAATATTTATCTAGATGCATCTACTTCTATAAGGAGTAAAAAACAATTTACGCAATAATGACTTTTGCATCAGTTTTTAACTTAATTTCTAAGATTTGTTTTTTGAAAGTTATTTATATGTTTTATTTTTTTAAAAATGTGTTTCACTTCTTGACTGTTAAATTGCGAAGTTTGAAGTGTACAATTTAAATACTTAAAAATATTTAGTAATTACATATTTTCTTTTTTTTTTAACTGGCATTGTGTACTTTGCGAAATCCATAACTATTATGCTAATGGTAGAGCGCCGTTACCATACCATTAATTTCTAACTGAAAATATTACGTAAAAATTAAAGCCGTTAATTTTGTCGTTTGAAAATTAACCAGCAAAATAAACTAAGTTTCCATTTAATGATTTCAGAAAATTGCGGTTTGGTGAAGTATATTTTCATTTTAATTTTATTTTTAATGATACTAAAAGTCCAAGTAAAGTTTTAGCAAAAAATATGTTCTTTTTAAAAATTAACTGTGCCGGAATGTTTAGGTGGGTTTTGCAATTTATTTGTTTGAACGAGAAAAAAAAAAATTATAATGTTTCTACGTCTGCAGCATAAATTGCTCCATCTCGTAATTGCTTTCACCTCTTTAAAGCTTTAACGACCCAGAATAAAAGGAAATGTTTTTACGTGGACTTGAATTAATTCCCCGTGTAGCAAAAAATTTAAAATATACTGCACGTTGCTCAAATGCGCTTTTCTTTTTATTAGTCTATCTTTTGACGCCGAGAGCTTGTTAGCTAATTGGAAACGGTTTAAAAAGTGTTATGATCTTACATTTACATATACCTTTATCTTTCTTCCTCCCTAATGTCTAAACATTCATAATAATAAAAAAAACACACAGTTATTTCATAAATACGAAAAAGTCCGAGAATTGATTTAAATAAGTTTGATATACATAGATAAATTCAGAAACAAAAAGAAGAAATTAAATGTATTGATTATGCTAACTAAACTTTTATACTAGGGTATTTATTTTAGTTTAATTTGCCAAATTTCCAATTTCTTAAACATAATTTGGCTTTGGGTGTGCCTCATTATTAAAAATTTAAACTGTTTCATACAGTTTCAGTTATTTAATTTTAAGTTTATTATATTTTAATAGATACGTAACTAAAATTATTCACATACATATATACACGTTTCTTTTTTCAACTGTTAAATTGTAATGCTTCTAATATTACGTTCAAATAAGGATGAGAAAGATGAAGATTGTCAAATCTGAGCATGTCTTCGAAGAAAAAAAAAGCTCTGCGCTATACAACCAAATATTATTTTAAACAAAAAGGAAGAAATTAAAAAACACAGTAGCTTTTATTTTTTATCACTTTTTAATTCATGCTAGAAAACGCATACTCCTGGTTGGTAAAAAAAGAGAGAGAGAGAAAATAAACCAAAAATGCAAAATGATTTTTTTTTATTATGCGAAGACTTTATTCAGCAACGAAAAGAAAGGACTGATTAAAAAAGAGCTTAAATATATTTACAAGTATTTTTAATGCACTCTTTATACTTCGTAATTTAGCAAAAAGGAAATTAAACAGACATTTCTGTAAATAAAAAGAACTAAACATAAATTATCGTTAAATTTAAGCAAAAACTGATGCAAAAATCATCGCAACGTTAATTTCTTTTAACTCCTTACAGTATTTAAATACAGGGTGCGGCACAAAAACTCGGACAAAGTTTGTCACGTCCTGACAACAACACGTTTTACCGTATCCAGCTAATTCTTTTTTTAAAAGATTTTTCATGTTTTTCTGCATTGAGGAGTGCAGTGTCGATTTTGTACTCTTCATTGTTGTTTTGCAGAGTGACAGAAAGAAGCGTCGTAATTTTGGAACTGTTTCTCGCTGGTAAACGTTAATGCGAAATCATTCGTTCGGTCAAAATTCCTCGACAGACTATTTCCGATGCAATTAACCGGTACAAGTAGTTTGGTCATGATTTACGCCGTCCAGAAAGTGGAAGAAAGCGAACGTTGAACATATTTTCCAACCGTAGGCTGATCAAGAAGCGAGTGAAGCGAAATTCGAGGGTCTCCATGCAAAAAATCGCTTGTGAGATCGGAATCAAAGACCGATGAGTTCGGCGAATAGCTAAACAAGAACTCAGTCTCAAGCCGTACACACTCCAAAAAGCCCAACATACACTGAAGTGACAAAAGTCATGGGATAGCAATATGCAAATTTTCAGATGGCAGTAGCATCGCATAGAACAGGTATAAATGCGCAGTGCTTTTACAGAGCTTTCATTTCTGTTCAAGTTATTCATGTGAAGAGGTTTTAACGTGATGATGACCGCACGACGTGAATTAACAGACTTTGAACGCGGAATGTTAGTTGGAGCTAGACGCATGGGTCATGCCATTTCGGAAATCGTTAGAGAATTCAACATTCCCAGATCCACTGTGTCAAGAGTGTGCCGAGAGTATGAAATTTCAGGCATAACATCCCACCATGGACAGCGCAGTGGTCGACCGCCTGCACTTAAAGATCGAGACCGGCGACGTCTGCAAAGAGTCGTAAATTCTAACAGACAAGCAACACTGCGTCAAATCACCGTAGAAATCAATGTGGGACGTACAATGGACGTGTCTGCTAGAACTGTGCGGAGAAATTTGGATTTCTTGGGCTATTCCAGCAGAAGACCGACTCGAGTGCCTTTACTGACAGAACGACATCGCTTGCAGCGACTCTCGTGGGCACGTGAGCATATCGGTTGGTCCCTAGATGAATGGAAAACCGTGGCCTGGTCCGATGAGTCACGATTTCAGCTGGTAAGAGCCGATGGTAGGGTTCGAGTGTGGCGCAGACCCCACGAAGCCATGGACCCAAACTGTCAGCAAGGCACTGTTCAAGCTGGTGGTGGCTCCGTAATGGTGTGGGCTGTTTTTTCATGGCATGGACTTGGTCCTCTAGTGCGACTGGACCGAACATTGACTGGAAATGCTTATGTGCAGCTACTTGGAGATCACTTGCAGCCATTCATGGACTTCATGTACCCAAACAACGATGGGATTTTTATGGATGACAATGCGCCATGTCACCGGGCCACAACTGTTCGCAATTGGTTTGAAGAAAATTCTGGACAATTCCAACGAATGATTTGGCCACCTAGATCGCCCGACATGAATCCCATTGAGCATTTATGGGACACCATCGAGAGGTCTGTTCGTGCCCAAAATCCTGCCCCATCAACGCTTTCACAATTATGGACGTCTATCGAGACAGCATGGCTCAATATTCCTGCAGAAGACTTCCAACGACTTGTTGAGTCCATGCCACGTCGAGTTGTTGCACTTCGCCGGGCAAAAGGAGGGCCGACACGATATTAAGAGGTATCCCATGACTTTTGTCACTTCAGTGTATCTCTGAAGAGAACAAGCGCGTAAGACTTCAAAGATGTCGCCAGCTCAACCGTTGGTGGAGCGGTGGAAGCGCATCCTCTTCACAGATGAGAAGCTGTTCACTATCGAACAGACGCTTAAGTGCCAAAACGAGAGTCTGGTCCACTGAAGCTCTTGGCACATCGGCCATCGTCGAACACCACCAAAATTCACAGTCGGTGATAGTCTGGGGAGGAATTAGCGCTAGCGGCAAGACTCCGCTTGTTTTTGTGGATTAAGGGGTCTAAATAAATCTAGAAGGGTATCGCCTCAACATTCTTCAGGCCGTCGTTATTCTGTGGGCCCAGCTGCACTTTAGTGGTGAGGATTGGATGTTCCAGCAGAACTCAGCACCGGCTTACAGGACAAAAACTACTCATGACTGATGGAGACTGACAGATTTTTCAGACTTTATCTCCTCTATGGAATAACTCCCCTACTCACCAGATCTGAATCCATGGATTACAGTGTGTGGTCCATTTTGGTTGCCAGGGCCTGTGCTAAGCCCCACAAAAGCTTGGAGTCGCTGAAGCAGTCGTTGAATTGAGAATGGGACCGATTTCTCTGAAATATCTGCGGCCCATCGCTGAACATTTCAAATTACTTTTGGCTATGTGTATCACCGCTGGAGGAAGCCACTTCAAAACCGGCTGAATATAGTATTGTAAAAAGTCTATGTTAACAATATTAATTGTTGTTTCGCTAAGTTTTTTTATTTAATAAAATTAACATAACAAATCTTTGTCCGGGTTTTCTGCCGCACCATGTAAAAGTAATAGATCTATTTTAGTAGGTACTAACACGCTATTACATGCCTACGATCCGTGTTCTTTTTTCTTTTTTTGGGGGGGGGGGGAGAGGATGTGTGGGAAGGGTCATTTCAAATTACCTTTTACAACTCCTTTTTTACATCATATATATAATTAGCTTTTAAATTTAGCCTATGGTAGCATTGTCTTGCAATTAATTTCAGAGATTATTTCACACAAAAATGAAAAGAAAAAAAAAGAACATCCAGCAATAATTTAAATTTTGACGTCTTGAAGTTATGATTTTTCGTGATGACGAACTGCAATAAGGCCCGACTTTCATTATAAAGAAATTGAAATTAGGATGTGATAATTTATGTGCAGTTTGTATGACCAATCTGTACCAGTACATTTATATTAAAGATTTTATTTGAAACTGATGCCGTTCTGGTATTTTTATTTAATGTTTAGCTTAAATGACGGGAATTAATCATTAGGAAACTTGGTATTTATATACAGTTTTACTATATAAGTTCACCTCCATTAGTGATGTTCCTTAAAAGAAGGTAACTTTACACAAGATCCAGATTTTTAAGGTATACTCTGCATGCGTGAAACTTAAGCATTGAAAAAAAAAATAAATAAAGGTAAATGGGGGAGTGAATGATTTCAAACTACATGCAATTAATAAGCATGATAACGAAAATTAGTATTTTTTAATAAACAGTAAAACTGATAAAAAACGTATTTTTGTTGTCATAGTTATTTGAAAAGTCAAAGTAACACGAACGAAAGCAATAAGCAATCGTTATATATATATTAAAAATAATAATAATAATTAAAAAAACCACCTTGTACTGTTACAATGACTGTCGATATAATTGAGTGTCGTATATATGCTAATATGATTTCTGCAGGTTTTTTTCAATGTAAAACTCTATACACATTATAAATATGCTGATAGTGGTCGGAAATATTATTGAGTTTTTCATAAAAATGTTATAGAAACCGACTTTTTTTAAAATTTTTAGTGTCGTTGAAAAGACTAGTGCTGAAGCTTTTATTTGTAAATCTAAAAATGCATTAACATTTTTTCAATAGTTCTAGATAATCCGGATGGTATTGCTAAATGTGTAAAACGTGACGTCTTTGACAATTTTAAGTAATCTTAGCTAAACGACGGTACTTACTTACAACCAAGCATATTAGACGAAGTACTGCATCTTTTCCGTTCATAACACAGAGATAGTTGGTCTCTACGGAACGCGGACTTAGATTTGTAAACAAGAATGCTGAACTTCTGATGGTGCATTAAAAATGAATTTTCTTCTTGTAATTGTTTTTGAAAAAAAAAAGAGAAAAAGAACCTTTTTAAAATATACCCAAAAAGAAAAAAAAAAAAGAAGTATTCAGCTACTGCTGACCAATAGATATTTATCGTTAGATAATTTTTTTTCTCTTTTGCATTAAAAGATAAGATTAATTATAAAACCCTAAATTAAAAAAAAAAAAGAAATTACTTTTCTTTTTTTTTACAATGAACGACAAAAATAATGACATCTTAAAGGATGGACTGTTTGATAACGAAGTTAATATATAGGTACTTATGACCTGACAAACACCTGTACGAACAAACTTGGCTTTTTTCTGTTGAGCGCATTGAGAGCATTATTAATATAAATCTGGAATTTCCTTTGTATTTTGATATGATTACCTCCCCCCCCCCATTAAAGTTTATTTTAATCATTTAAAGTAAATATTTAGTGGAGTAACATTTTACTTCTAACCTAAGTAACACACTTTGTTTTTTATAAAGTGTAAAATATTGGATAACATTGAGACAACTAATTTTAAACGTTTAAAGGTTATTTGTGCTACTTGTGTTATTTTTCATCAAAAAAAAAGAAAAACTTCGTTCGTTTTAGTAAAAAGTTTTAGTAACTGTGCACATAGTGTGAGAGAGATGGTAGATCACTTATTTTTAAGATCGTGGTTGTGTGGCCTCTGATAGACAGCGAGTTTAAGCACAAGTGATTTTCTTGTTTTCCTACTACGCATGATGACTGAATAATTAAAAATGTCGTTTGTTTTATTTTTGTTTCTTTTCCAGCAGGAGCTATTGCAGCACGGACAATTTTTTTCTACTCAAAAGACTCCTCCTCTTTTAAAAAAAATATATATTTATTGATAAAACAGCTGCCAGCAGGCATTTGTTGTTATGATTAATGAACCTCTGTTTATTACCACTAAGAGTATTTTCATCTTTACAGCAAACAATAACAAGTGTATTATTCTAAATAGTACCCCACTTATATGGTGCCACAAAGAAAGGAAAAATGTTTAAGCATAGCATATTAAATGACTATTAATCACAACCTTTTGATGTTTATGTAAAGAAAAGTTTAAATAGAATTATAGTAGTGGTACACTTTTTTAGATCATACACTATGTCGATTCAGTGTAATTTTCCTCTCTTTTTAACTCAACTTTCGTGACTCTTTTGCTAGTATCTAAATTGAAACGTAACTTGTTAGAATTCGCTAACAGAACAATATATAAATTATGTCTAGTACAAAATTTAGAATTGAAACCTTAAATCAATCAGCGGTTTTATCAACGGGGAAACTGATTAATAAAATAAATCATTATTTATATTATGTTCAAAAAAAAAAAAAAAACAACATAAAACTGAACTTCTGATACTAAAACCGTTTCTTCAAAAATAATGTGGAAAATCTTCCCCCTTACAGCATTACCTCTACATTAAGTGTTTTTGTATGTATTGCCAAGAGTTCATAGATCATCAAAATGGTGCAATAGTTTTATTCAATTCCAACGTATCTTTTAAAATAAATAAAATAAAATTTATTTTTAATGATTTTAGTTTTTCTTATATAAGACACTACAAACAAGTTAGAAAATAAAATTTCTTCGTAGTCCTTGTAGACACATTAACTAATGTAAAATTACTTAAGTAGCATTTTTTGCAGAATATATAGAAGTAGTTCGCTATGAGTATTTCTTATTTCTTCAACCAACACAGAGCACACCTGTACTAGTTGCTCTTTAACTTTTGCATTGTCCAATAGGTTAAGCCGATTTTTTTTTCTTTTTGGAAATCCATTTTTGGATAGCTCGCAAAAGTTGCGTAATAAGCTGTTAACACTCACAAATTATTTCTTGAATAATAAAAAATATCTAGTCGGCGCCCTTTGACCCCGAAAAGTAGAAAAATAAGAGGGAAAAATCATCTTTTGTACAATTTTACTTAAAAAATAAATTTTAATAATTTTGCTGAAATACAACGAAAACTGGTTCAATATATAACAGTATAATGAAGTGTGAGAAAAGTACAAAGTGAATTTGAGAAAAGTTCAAATTAACTTATTACGAGGAAATGAAAGTTTTACTATAAATTACAAGCACTTTTTCACTGAGTTTCATGGAACAGAAACAACGGTGAAAAAAAATCAATTAGTTTTGTTTACCTTATAAAATAAAGGGTAAAAATTATATAAACAAAAACTTTGCTAATTTAGCACTAGTACTGCATTAATAATGAAAATAATAATCGTGAATATGAAAAAATAATTCTTAGTAAAAAAAGTAGGGACATCACTCCTTTGAGCTGATATATTAATTCAACAAACAAGGTAGGTATTAATAACACGGTGTGAATTGTGGAACAAATGGACACAGTACAAACAAGAAGCTATGATTTAAGAGTGGTTGTTTACTTTTACGCTATGTGAAGAACGAAAAGCGTGGTAGAGTCTGAGATTATCAACCAGATATATTGCAAAACGTCTGGACACACAATAGTGGAACAGAAGGTTTGCATTCTTAGCAACCTGGGGAGCATTCTCTAAACTGATGGTACAATATATGCCTTACCCCCCTCCCCTCCCCACACACAATAAGAAACATTTTTTGCATTATAACAACACCTTTGGTTGATCCGTTATGTGATGCATACGACGACAATTTTTTGATTGCTTTCATTTATTAATTTATGCATAGATTTTTTTAAACTTTAGTTTGCCAAGTTTAGTATGTTGAACTTATACGAGAATGGCTAGTATGATGGTACTTCAATTGGATTATTTAATGAAATATCTTCAACGGATTATTAAATTATGAAACTATGGTTAACCTTATAAAATCAAAGTTCAATCGTGTTGCAGTAAAGGCTAAATACTTCCCATAAAGTTATTCTTGCAAAATATAAATGAAAATAGGATTAATTTAGAATTCTTATTTTATTCATATATTTTCCATAATTTAATATCATTAACACATGTTGGATACATTACGAAACATTAGAAAAGCCAAAACAAATCTTGACCAATTTCTTTCAGCTTGAAATTATGTTATAGTCAAAAAAAAATTAACTTCTCATAGAAAGTTACAAAGTAAACATAGAACTCAATTTCGTAGCTTTATCGTTTAGTAAATAATTTTTTATGTATATTAGTTTTTTTTTTTTTTTAAATCTTGCTTCTTCCAATACCTAAATAATATTACTCAAAAATAAATAAATAAATAAATAAATAAATAAAATACAAATAAAAAAAAATCAATAATAATGAAGCAACCTAAAAAGCAACTAAGAGAATTCTTTAAAAAATATCTTTTTTTTTTTTTTTTTTGTTTAAATAAATTTTCTCATTATGTCTGTTTCAAGCATTAAGTGTTTATTATTATACCGCTAAGTGCTCAAATGTGCGTAACAACGTCTTTAAAAAGAAAACAAAATGTATTTTTAAAAACGCAATTTCTCCCAACCGTACTTTTTTATTTCGTTCAACAAAAAATAAACCGAAAACACACAGCTTTTGTTATGCTAATACACAAGATAACAGTGCCGGCCAGGAAACACGTGCTTTAGAGATCTCGAATAAGAAACACTTACCAATCAATGAAGCTTGGGAAAATATTAATATCCACAGCATAAACATGTCATTAAGGATTCTATCCACAAGCAATATCACTCAAAAAAGTAATCCGGCACAGTTTCTAAAATTAGTTGCCTCTAACATGAAAGATCACGCTGTGTGTTTCGGAGGTTTGAAAGTTTTATCCAAGCAGACGCGTTCGGTCGCTTCGCCGCTCAGCGAGCGTGTGCTGCCGGAAAGCAATCCGCTGTGGTTGACCAGAGTTTAGAAGACGCGCATGCGTGCTGGGCTACCACGTGCTGTTCGTTTGACAAGGGTATCGTTTTTCCAGATAGGTGGAGAAGAAAAGGATTTCTTAACACTTTTTTTGCTTGCTGGAATTAAATCAATGTTTTTTTTTGCATCTTGGAGAATAATGAGAGTGCATTAAAAAAAAGCTTCTAAGGAAATACTTTTCACCCAGAAGAGATGTGGGCATTTTTTAATTTGGAAATACCCATTTTAAATTGGCCTTATTAATATCATCTGCACGTACGTGAAAGCAATTTAATAGCATGAAATAAATTATTGATGAGAAAAAGGTGTTGCAATATTTTTCCCTGGAACATAAACAACTGAAATTCTTGCTTTTCCTTTAACGAGGGATTTAACACTTTTTTGGTGATCGATTCATTATTCGGTAATGCGTGAATGTAAAATATCGACTTTAATCTAATAGGAATATTTAGACACACGTGTTACTTAACATAACTTTTATTCTCAAGGTATAGACCGGGCAGGGCAGGATCACGCAGCTAGTTAATAAATAAAATAATAAATATATAAACGAATTTAAGAAAAAAAAAACATTATAAAAATGGATTTTTGGTTGTTAATACTTTACAAAAAAGTAAGAGTATGCATTGCGAATACGAATTGTTACTTTTCTCTAAATATGTTTGTACTAACGCAGGATTACTGCCATCGTGCTGAGGCTTAGTTTTATACTATACAAATCATTTAAAGCTGTTTTCTCTGGCAATTTCACTAGCATAATTTTAAAGCAGAAGAGAGTATTGCCTGTGGAATATTGATTTGAGCTTAGTTTATTTATTAGTCCCTTTGTAAGAATTATAGTTTTGATAATTTATTTACTGCTACATGAAACATTTCCAAACTTGATAAGTTGTCCTTTTTTCCTATATATCAACTTGTAGTAATTAAAACTCACTATTTCATTCCTGCATTGACACTTTACGTTTGTTTGTAATTAATTACCTCACTTGAACAATGTGCAAGCTGTATATTATGTAGTTTATGCATATGGCACACAAAAATTGGAATTTCACTGTTTTTAAATTTAAATAGAAAAAAAAATCGATTTTTCTTTTTTTTTAATGTAAGGTGGCAAACTAAGTTACTTCTATAACTCCCCACCTTTTCATAACTGAAGGATCAGGGGTAAAGGGAGTTATCAAGAGTGATGGGGCGGGCGAATCTCACCAGTGCATCTGCGGATTCATGCAGAGCCAGTGTCATCTTGTAGATGTCCTACCCCCACTATACTGCCGTGCTAAGCACAAAAGTAGTATCTGCACTTTAAAAAAATGGCTCCTTGTGACGTATTTTAGCTAAATACATATATATATATATATATATATATATATATATATATATATATATATATATATAACCATAAGTGTACTAACCATAAATTGCACCAAAGAAGCTCGGCGAACTCTGATTATCAAAGATGTGCCCCTTTCAAACTCAATTCTCCCTTCACAATCGGCAGAATCGACAGAATGATATAGGCATAAGTTGCTTTTTAGCTGCAACTGTTAACTCCAGAAAAAAATGCATCAGTTTCTCATGAAACGTGTCCTAAGGTATGCTTTTTAAAAATATTTCCAAAAAATGCAATTTTTGAGATGTGTCCCTTTCATTCTGGACGTGCGAAGTGGAGCGGCAATTCCTTTTTTTTTATCGGTATAATTTAATGTAAAAAATTTCTATACTGTAAACGCTTCATTTTACAGTAGCATTCACGATATGTTTTCCTTTAATGACATTTTAAAAAATATGTCATTGCACTTAGTTACTTACTTCATGTGTTCATTACTACTACTAGATCAATAATTATCATAAATTATTTTTTTTTACTAGGAACATCATAAACAAACTTGGCACAGTAATTTTGACATAGCTTAAATGGTGGTTGAGCTGGCCCGTTCGTGTAAACATGCAAAACGATGTATGAAAGCAACAAAACAACCAAACAAACGCGTTAATTGGTAAATAAAGAAGGATTTTATATTGAAGTTTGAGAGACAGAGAGCAAAAACATAATAGAGTTTTAATATAAAAAACGTTCATACATACTACGAATGTGAAATTTGACTGACCTATCGACAAGAAATGTATTTTTTTCAATCTCATATTTCATTTTGTCACACTTTGTAATGTTTGTATGTTTAGAGATCACATAACAGAAACACTATTAGCCGTTAAAGATAAAAAAAAATCGTATGTGGAATCTATACAACGCCTTTTGTGTACCTACCATTTAGATATAACTGATTTTGATACACAGTAATAAAAATGAAAAATAAAAAAGAAAATAGTTTTTCATTGAAAAAAAAACAATATGTGTTCAATTCCGTTTGGTTTCCTTAAATGTTTTTGCCCAAGCAAAACAAATATAACCAACTGCATAATTCACAGCCTAATATAGAATCCACGCCATTCCACGAATACTGTGATAAGCATAATTTAATTAACTGTTGTCTTATCTTCTTCATATATTTACACATACCGGAGAATTCAAAGATTTCCTTCTAAGCTTGTATCACGCAGAGCAAGTATGACAGTCTGACGGAAATATAGTACGCAGAAAATCATTTTGACGCTTATTATGCAGTTAATTACAATTTCGAAATTTATTCCCAACCCAAACTGAAACAGAAATCCCGCAAAATGACGGTCGTAACAAGAAAGATATTCCCTCTAGATAAACATGAGTGTTAGGGTATTAAACATTGTTATATATTCGTTAACTGTATAATTACCAACCTAAGCTTGCGTAATAATTGAAATTTAGAAGCTTGCGCAAAAGTATAGGCCAACTTTCTCGAGTATCAACTAAATTTAGTAACATCGGTTTATTATGCCTGTCTAAAATGCTTCATCGGACTATGTTTTGCTGCATAAGCAATTACTTTCAAATAACACAACTCTTTAATGCAAAAGGAATAACACGTTTTCGATCTATTTCACGTAAATGCCTTGTACGAAACTTTCTTTTTTATTAACATGTGAAATAATCCAGCACATTGTTTAATGTACATTAACGAAGAGTATTAAGCTTAATATTATGGAATATATAAATAGAAGCCAAATGTTTCTTTTGAGCATGCACAAAAAAAAATGTACTGAACAAATACAACATGAACGAAATCATCAATAATCTATACATAGTAATTTATACTAGAATACAAATACAAAGTAAGGTAAATGATATTTTTAAAAGGTGAGTGCAGTGCGCATGCGCATGCGTCCAAGAGACCTCAAAGCATTTACAAACTTGAAATTTAGCACAGAGCTACTTCGAGGTGGTTTGCATCTCGGAGCTGTTTCTTTTTTTTTTTTTTCGAACAGCTCTTCTTCTTCATTTTATTCTAAACTGAATGCGTTGCCCTGCTCTTCACGGGATATACCTTGAGAAAAAAATTTATGTCAAGTGACTTGCATCTAGAAGTCCAAATTAGAGCAAAGTCAACATTTTGCGCAATACGAATAATTATAAATGGCCAAAAAAGTTTAATCCTCCGTTACAGGAAAAGCCTAAAAGGAAAAGCAAAAACGGTTCAGGAAACTTATCTATTGGGGAGTTTTAGCAAATATTGTGCTCTAAATCTTTTGAAACATATGATAAATAACCTGCACTGACACTCTTGATCCTCCGAACTGTTCCCACATTGTAAATGCCAAGTCTTCTCTGCTTCTATCATCCAGAGGAGAATATTTAACGAAGCTTGACTTGAATAAAGGAGGATATATACACGTGACAGACTATCGCCTTTCTATACCAAGAAATTATTAAGCATGAAAAGGTGATGAGCGTTTGCATCTTTAGTATGTATTTTCTACTTGACATTTGAAATAAAAAAAGTTCTAATGATGATGATTTTAAAGTGTTATGTTCTAAATATGGACGAAGGCACACTTTCACACACACACACACACACACACACACACACACACACACACACACACACACACACACACACATATATATATATATATATATATATATATATATATAATATATATATATATATATATATATATATATATATATAATATTATATATATATAATATATATATATATATATATATACAACATTAGTTAATGTATTTATTTTTTTATAATATGCAGCATGTATTCGTTTAGTTCGCAAGACCTTTATTTTTGTAACCATTAGTTCTATACAAATAATCCCAATTGCAATATTGGTTAAAATAAGATGCATAATTATGATGGTAAAAATATGGTAACAATAAAACATGAGTTCTAATGCTCTACAGTACTACAAACCATAACAAAAGATTTCCTAAGTTTAATGACAATTTTTATGTGCTGCTTTAAAGAAAATGACTTATGTTTTTGTCCCAGTAGCAACTTCATCTTAACGTTGAGATTTAGATTTCAGTTTTATACTGAACCTCTATAAGATTAACACTACAAAAACAGTCTAGAAAAAAAATTCATTATTTTCTTGCACCGCTGTCGTTCATAAATCAGAATGATGAGTGAGGACTCACACCATTCTTAAGAGATATGAATTGTTTATTTCCGCTTATGACATTTAGTGTTTGCCAAAAAGGTGCAACATTTTATTAGGTGGCATAGCATCTGAGATACGACATAAGAGTAAATCTTGCCTAGAAATAAATATGATTTTTCTCCGAAACAGAATGAAATAGGTTATGGGTCGTCACTTTCAAAAAATGACGTTACTTATTGCAAAAAGCATTATTTTCAGCAAAAAAAAAAAAAAAAACTAAATAGCTCTTTTTAAATATAAAAAAATATATATAATGCATTTCATGCTTAACCTTGCATCTTGGGTATACGAGCTAATATTTAGAAAAGTGCCAATTTGAGTCCCAAGTGAATTTTCACCAGTATTTCAATAACTAGTTAAAAAAATAATTTTCCCCAGAAAGAAGATAAGTTTCTCTTTCATTTCATCTAATAACATCAGATAAAAATTTTTTTTTTCATCAGAAAATATTGTGTTTATACATCAAAAATCAGATCGGTAACGTGTCCCAAGTAGCAAAGCTTAGCATGCAAACAGGTCATGCGCACTTTCTAACTTCCCAAAAAAACGCACTTGCACAAAAAACGATTCTATTTTTACCCCTTTGTTAATATTTTACTTCATTTTTGTTTTAATCGATTTCTGATTTTCTAGCCGATGCGAAATAAGCGTGTCCCAAGTTCCGCCGTCAGAGTGGTAACAATAACTTCCGATCTATGTTTAGGCTCCCAAAATCATTTCCTGCACCTATACCACGTGATACTGAGTACCTGGTGGGATGTTTTATCGAATCGTAATTAAAAATTTGCATTTCTGCATCTAAAATTGTAGGTAAGATTTTTTAAAGTGATTTATAAAATGTGTGTCATTTGAGTCATCAGATCGGTAACACGCTGTAAAATGCGCAGTTTTTATTATTTAAAAAATTATTTTATATATAAGTATAGTCCTTTGTTACAAGTGTAAAAACCACGTGTTTGATTTTGGTTTAGTGCGATCGACTCGGAAATAAAAAAAAAACTTTGTCAGTTTGTCAGATCGGTAACAGTCAGAGCGGTAACATTGAAAAACAGCAAATATGTTACAGAACTAACTCACACGTTTCAGAATTATAAAAAGCAAAAATCATACTTTAGCCATATATATTGAATATTTTTGTTCTTAAAAAATGAAAAGCAATGAGTTTTAGTACAATTGCTTCATTTGTGGTTTGTATGACCTAACAATAGAAGTTAGTAAAATAAGAAAAATTGACACTGCAGAAATTAAGTTAATTAATTATTATTATTTTAATTTATTTATTTATTTATTTATTTTATTTTTTTTATTTTTTTTTTTGGTGCTTCAATTTCTCATAACTTCGCTAAATAACTAGATAATAACTAGCATGCTAAATTTGAATTTCTGATCAAGAAATTAAATTTCCTGCAACTAATTAAAGAAAAGCAAGCAGCAGAGTTGTGTGTTGAAAAAGTTGAAGTTGTGTGTTGTTTTAAAACAAAACAAATGTTTTATTAGCTTGGATTTGGTAATCTCATAATTTATTTTATCTAAAAACCTTATCGCTCATTTTTATTTCCAAGAAATGCTTTTTCATAATGAAATTTGATTTTTTAGCCTAATATATATATTTTAATATAATTATCTTAATTCTATGTTAAAAATGCAAGGAAATGATATCATATTTAGAGATGTTAACGAAAACTGAAAGCATAAACTCAAATATGTAGCTCATATTAACATCAGATCTGTAACATTCATCAGATCTGTAACGGTTTAAAAGTGAGTAATCTAAGGAGGGGGTAAATAACTTCCTTGACCTCCCCCCTTTTATTTTCTTGCATTTAGACCCAATTTAGACTTAAAATCCAATATTAGTTTTTTTCTGCAAAAAAATTTTTTTTTCAGAAAACTCCAACTTCAAATTGGCACTTTTCTAAATATTGACTCATACCTCGAATTTTTTGAAAACATTTTTTTAAACATGCTCTTCGAAAACACACACACACACACACACACACACACACACACACACACACACACACACACACACACACACACACACACACACACACACACACACACACACACACACACACACACACACACACACACACACACACACACACACACACACACACACACACACACACACACACACACACACACACACACACACACACACACACACACCCACACACACACACACACACACACACACACACACACACACACACACACACACACACACACACACACACACACACACACACACACACACACACACACACACACACACACACACACACACACCACACACACACACACACACACACACACACACACACACACACACACACACACACACACACACACACACACACACACACACACACACACACACACACACACACACACACACACACACACACACACACACACACACACACACACACACACACACACACACACCACACACACACACACACACACACACACACACACACACACACACACACACACACACAACACACACACACACACACACACACACACACACACACACACACACACACACACACACACACACACACACACACACAACACACACACACACACACACACACACACACACACACACACACACACACACACACACACACACACACACACACACACACACACACACACACACACACACACACACACACACACACACACACACACACACACACACACACACACACACACACACACACACACACACACACACACACACACACACACACACACACACACACACACACACACACACACACACACACACACACACACACACACACACACACACACACACACACACACACACACACACACACACACACACACACACACACACACACACACACACACACACACACACACACACACACACACACACACACACACACACACACACACACACACACACACACACACACACACACACACACACACACACACACACACACACACACACACACACACACACACACACACACACACACACACACACACACACAACACACACACACACACACACACACACACACACACACACACACACACACACACACACACACACACACACACACACACCACACACACACACACACACACACACACACACACACACACACACACAACACACACACACACACACACACACACACACACACACACACACACACACACACACACACACACACACACACACACACACACACACAACACACACACACACACACACACACACACACACACACACACACACACACACACACACACACACACACACACACACACACACACACACACACACACACACACACACACACACTAGGGCTGCGACATCGATGTTTTTGCTAAAATATCGGTGTTTTTACCATCGATGTTTGAGCGTCGATGTTTTTTCCGTGTCGATGTTTTAAATCCAGCCAAAAAAGACTGATAAAAAATGCGATATGCAGACTTATTAAGAAGTTTTCATCCTTAATCAGATTAATCTTATTAGAAAACATTTTCTATACTTATTATCGATGTTTTGCTCTCGGTGTTTCTAAAACATTTCTAATTTTTTTTCGCCATTTTTTTTTTAATTTTATTTATTACATCATTATTCTTTATGTAAATGTTTTATATTTCAAAAAAAAAAAAAAAAAAAAAACAAATCATCAAGATATGCCGCCAAAAGTTATATCGTTAATCAGCCGTTACACTATCAATCTCGTTAGAAGACGTTTTTTATAGTTACCATCGATGTTTTAAGGTCGATGTCTTTTAATGATCACTGTTTTGCGTTCGATGGTTTTTTTTCTTTCGATGTCTGTTTTACGCTTCAGCAAAACGCAACAAAAATATGCAATAAAAAAGATTCATCTTTAACAGTTGTAATATCTATTGTATTGAAATAGCTTTTTTTTTGTTCCGGTGATTTACGGTCAACGATATTTAAACATCGTTGTTTTTGTTTTGCTTTTGAAATTTTTTCGATAACGGTGTTTTACATTTCAACAAAAAAAGTTTCATAAAAATATACGACAAATAAAAGTTATAGTTTTTCAACAGTTGCAGTATCTATCTCACTAAAAAGTTTTCTGTAATTGACATCGATATCATACGGTTCATGTTTTTCAGGAGACAAAAGATAAATCTAATTTAGTGATATAAAGAGGCGCAATGTATTGAGGAGTTACTGCATCACTGTACATTTAAATGTGTAAGTAATTTTTATAAGAAAAGATCGATGTTATGAAACATCGATGTTTGAAAGCATCGATGTTTTTTGGTCAATGTATCAATTCCATCGATATCTTGAAACATCGATGTTTTGCCTTCGATGTCGCACCCCTAACACACACACACAATAGATCTCATTTAACTAATTTTATAAAAATATTAGATTATATGAAAGTAGATGATTTTTTTATATCTGTAACAAAATAATTTACTAGTAAATAAAATATGTCAAAATAGTAGATGTATATGACACTTTGATCAAACCATGAACGAATGATACTTATCTTTATATTACGTTGAGTTCCTAATCCGGCGTGACCTTTCAGCGTTTTCGATGTAATGCGTCTCACGTGATATGACCCGATCATGTTTGACATAATCACACAATATAATGCCTAATAAAAATAGCTAAACATACTGGTAATTACAATTTTCTCAAAGTATTGTTTTTTAGGAAAGTGGTGGAATTTAACATCATGTGCGGCCAAGTGGCATGTGAAACGGAAACACTAATTTGAATGAAAGCTTAACATTATTTAGATATACTGATTCATAAATCAGTTCATGGGGTGACATGTTTCATACAGCTTATTACATCTGTAGAATCCGTTCTATGATCTTAACCTAAAATAAATTTGGATAAAAGAAAGTAAAAAATAACTCAATTAATAAATAAAATACGTAAGTAAAGCATAAGTGCATCCATCTGGTTATTTGAACTCCTCCATATATGTATATCAATAACGTAATACATTTATTGTCAAATTTATGTATTCGAAAATGTAGTATTTGAAAATTAAGAAACTCAAATTATAAATAGCAAACATGTATTTTCAGATTAATGTCAAAAATAAGAATAATTTTTTTGTTGAAATATCCTAATAATTATTGCTCAAGAATCGTAAACGTAAGTCATTTTGACATTAATAGGATCATTACTTGAAACAGATTTCGAGAGAGAAACTGAATAAGTAAATTAAATTGCAAATAAATAAAATAATCTACTGAAATTCAGTTAGTGAATATGTGAAATCTTTTGTATCAAATGTTGTTTATGAGATATTTTTTAAATATCATATCCTATTTATGAGATATTTTTTAAATATCATATTGATTAACGGTTTCATAAATACAAATAACTAATTTAATAATGACAAAGAAAAAAGGGAGGGGGTAATCCCCCCCCCCCCCCTGACTTTGAGAAATCAAAGTATTTGCATGTAAGTGGGTGTGTTTTTTGTAGTTTTCTGATGAAAATGCACTGCGTTTTTACCCTTTGACCCCCTCCCCCTGAGAAAACTGGAAATGACGGACCTGTATTCAGTGATTAAATAGTTTGTGACAGGTAATTTTCAACAGTAATATTAGTACCAACGTACCTATATGATACCGATTTTTTTCCGATATTACGATTTTGTGATCCATAAATAATTTTTTTTCTTTGTTTCTACAATAACATAGACTGTAGGAATACTCGTGCAGTAGTTAAAGTACATTTACTGATACATTAAAAACTTCCTGATATTCATACTAAAAATAGTAACGACACTTTCATATTAAAGATTATAAAATGGCTTTTGCAGATCTACTCAAATATATTGTTGTTTTAAAAATATTCATTTTAAATTTAGTTCCAAGATCACATATCAAACAATCAAATCGCAAAAAAGATTATTTACTATATCAATATCATCCTTCGTTTGAACTAATTTTTATTTCAATATCAAAATTTCGATAAGCTTAATACACAAATTAAAATTACATTACGCATAATTTACTTTTTTTATTTGAAGAAAAAATGATTTTTGCATTCCCAACTTGCTGGAAAAGATTATATCTTATACTGAAGTTTTTTAAATTTCATTATAACAGAAAAAATGTCATTTTTTTCACCTCACTTACGCAGCATATTTTACTAAAAAAACTAAGATTTTATATCACACTCTTGAAAGAAAGAATGTAAGATGCTCTTTTTGCTGGCTTAATTTATCAGAGTCTTTGTCCTCCAAATCTTTTGAGGCTCATGATAAATGATCCACGATGACATCCTTTATCATCCTTACACCTTTCTCAGTATGAGCGTGAAGTATTTGATGCTGCCATCATCAGGAGGAGGAGAATAATTAACGAAGTTTTAGTTAAACAAAGGGAGCAAGATCAAGTCCAAAGAGCAACGCCTTAGTGCACCACAATAGGATTAAGTGTCAAAAGCTTATTAGCATTTGTATCCCGCTAGTAGATTTCCTACATGACTAAACTGGGAGTTTAACGAACAACTGGAGGAGAGTAATAAATAAGGGAAAGAAGTGCTGCTACGGAGTAAGTTACCATAAGCTTTCTTAGAATTTCCTAAATATGAATTTAGTTCAAACAACTAAAGTTACAGTATAATTTATATGCACACATATACATGTTAAAATTTAGCTGACGTGTAATAATAAAAACGCGTTATTATAGATTTGTCCGTAATATTATTGTTTCAAGTTTTCTGCATTTAAAAAATGGAAGAGGGAACATACATAATATAGCAGTTCAGTTATGATAAATTTCAATTTTGAACTATTGGTATTCTTTTCATTATTATTATTATTATTATTATTATTATTATTATTATTATTATTATTAAATTAGATTACTTCAATGTATAAGAAGATTTTTCACAAAGTTAACAAGGAGAGACGAATGGTGGAATACTTATTGAAACATATATTTTTACAGCAGTGCGTTATTTTGATACGAAACAATAATCGAAATGCTTTTGCATTTTGTTTCCTTCTTAAATACATTATTTCGGTCTACAAGTCATGACTAATGTCCAAAAATTGTACTTAATAATGATAGAAGAATCACTTAGTTTGTTCGAAAAAATAACAGTTCTGGCGATTATTTCTGTCCCGGTATTAGTTCTGTACCTCAGAACCAGAAGGACGCAAGTCCAAAAATGGCGATTTTCACTTTTTTGCTGCATTGTATGTATAATCTCATTCCGCATCTACCCATGAAAACGCTATTCTAGAAAAGAAATTCCTTCAATTATTTAATAGGGTTAAAAGAGCGCAAGTCCCATCTTTTGCATGTATCCGACAATCGTTTTTTCCTTCTACTGAAAAATGCCGAAAATGGACTTACGTTAGTCTGGTTCTGAGGTACAGAGTTACTCTTGTATGGTTTGGTGGTCATTTTTTTAAAATTCAGATTAATTGAGCAATAATAACATAGTATAATTCTTTGATTTTGCTGCATCATTTCTATTTTGTGCTCATAATAATAATAGTAATACTAATAATAATAAATTACGTTTAATAAAAAAGTAAAACTGTTTTCCCCCATCACGTTCCCCTTTTTGGAAAGTGTACCTCCCTTCCTCTATTTTTTTTTTTTTTTCAGTTTTCTAAAGTTTCATAGCCATTATGGTTTTTGGCAGGTAGAAGATCATTGTAATTCTTCTGGGGGAGGGTTGGGGATTAGACTTTTAAAAATATCAAAATAATGAACATTTGGACCAAGTAGGGAGACTAATGGGAATATTGCCCCTTGAAATATTTTGAAAACTATTAAAGCCAATTGCTTTTTCTATGGGATTTATTTACGACATTTTCACAAATTTTAGACACAACATTAGAGCCCCAGACTCATTTCTATGACAATACAGCCAAAGCGAATAATATTTAAGTAGAGCGATTCCATACCAAATCACCGAATGGGGGTCGCACGACCGACTCGGATTTTTTTTAAATTTGGTACACAGATTGATGGTATAGAGGTATGAAAAAGCCCAAAAGGAAAGTTACCTGCTCCACTTATTTTCTGAGATACATGCCCTCAAAGTTTGTCCGCCACGTCAAAATACTAAAAAAGTGATGTTATTTAATCATTTTTTATAAAAAATCGTACTCATGCAAAATAAAAGTGTTAGATATCTATGGAAATTAGTTACTCCAGGCATTCTGAAAAAAAATACTAGAACGTTCATAATGAAAATTGTCAAGGTACAGGGCTCTTTGAAGTTGTCACCACAAAAACTTGATTTTGCAGATTTTGCTAAAATTCAGGCATTTATTACAAAAAAAGGCAAACAAAACCAAAGGTTTTCTCACTTTCTGGTAGTGTACAGGTCCTCCCTGTAAATTGCTACGCAATAAATTTTTTGGGTTTCTCACTCCTTCTTGGAAATATTTTAGCTTAAAAATAAGCCATAAGGCAAAAAATGCGTTTTTGGCCATCTTGGCAGCCATTTTTCTCATAAAGGGGGAGCAGTAGAAACTTTAATTTTTTTTTAAAACAAGCCACTGATATGTTAGCTATTCACAGCAAAAGAGTTTACTTTTGGTTATTTCTCCCATTAAGAGATATCCTGCTGACAGTATATGCATGTTTTTCGCGACGACCATATGCTTTTGTTCCCCCTCTCATGAACTTAAAATTAATTAAACCAAAAAATAATTATATATTTATTATTAGCTGTATTATCTACCCAATATGTCATGAAATTTAATTTATTAAATCATTGAACAATAAATTAGATAATTGATGAAAACAAGAAAAAGTATTTCTCTGATGCCTGAGCATTATGCATTCATAATTATAAAGCACTAAATACTTTCTTGAGAAATTAATTAACATAAATGAGCTCTAAATAGTTATATTATAAGCAATACCCAATCTTGTGATTAGGATACTCCTGTTTTTAATTGAAGAATTTCTTGAATATCACATGAATATCAGGAAAATAAATGAGGTCTTTTCGTTTGATGTAGGATACTTTATGACAAATTTCATTTGATGGGCTACTAACTGAGCATGGTGATAAAGAGCTATTAATTTCAGCATCGAATTCCATTTTACCTTATTAACAGTTAAATATTTATAAAATAATTAAATAAATAATTTAATATAAAGCCATGCTTGAAGAATTAAAATTAGTGCAACTAATTTATTCCCACGGATCTTTACAAAACTGACATGTGTTGAGCACTGATAAGACATGACAAGAATAAGTTTACTCACTAAAATACTAGTTCACAGATACAATAAAGCGTACATTCTATTTTCTACAAAATAATACTGCAACAAAGAACAAGGGTATAAAGGGGTAGGTACTAAAGAATTTCTTGAAAAATCAATTAAAATAAAGGAGCTTCGAATATTTATCTCATAGGCAATACCCAATCTTGTGATTGGATGTTCCTGATTGATGGCTATAAACAGGAGGATACCCTTGTTCTTTGTTGCAGTATTATTTTGTGGAAAATAGAATGTATGCTTTATAGTATCTGTGAACTAATATTTTAGTGAGTAAACTTTTTCTTGTCAGTTCTTATCAGTGCTCAACGCATGTCAATTTTGTAAAGATCAGTATGGGAATAAATTAGTTGCACTAATTTTAATCCTTCAAGCATGGCTTTATATTAAATTATTTATTTAATTGTTTTGTAAATATTTAACTGTTAATAAGGTAAAATGGAATTCGATGCTGAAATTAATAGCTCTTTATCACCATGCTCAGTTAGTAACCCATCAAATGAAATTTGTCATAAAATATCCTACATCAAACGAAAAGACCTCATTTATTTTCCTGATATTCATGTGATATTCAAGAAATTCTTCAATTAAAAGCAGGAGTATCCCAATCACAAGATTGGGTATTGCTTATAATATAAATATTTAGAGCTCATTCATGTTAATTAATTTCTCAAGAAAGTATTTAGTGCTTTATAATTATGAATGCATAATGCTCAGGCATCAGAGAAATACTTTTTCTTTTTTTCATCAATTATCTAATTTATTGTTCAATGATTTAATAAATTAAATTTCATGACATATTGGGTAGATAATACAGCTAATAATAAATATATCATTATTTTTTGGTTTAATTAATTTTAAGTCCATGAGAGGGGGAACAAAAGCATATGGTCGTCGCGAAAAACATGCATATACTGTCAGCAGGATATCTCTTAATGGGAGAAATAACCAAAAGTAAACTCTTTTCCTGTGAATAGCTAACATATCAGTGGCTTGTTTAAAAAAAAATTAAAGTTTCTACTGCTCCCCCTTTATGAGAAAAATGGCTGCCAAGATGGCCAAAAACGCATTTTTTGCCTTACGGCTTATCTTTAAGCTAAAATATTTCCAAGAAGGAGTGAGAAACCCAAAAAATTTATTGCGTAGCAATTTACAGGAGGACCTGTACACTACCAGAAAGTGAGAAAACCTTTGGTTTTGTCTGCCTTTTTTTGTAATAAATGCCTGAATTTTAGCAAAATCTGCAAAATCAAGTTTTTGTGGTGACAACTTCAAAGAGCCCTGTACCTTGGCAATTTTCATTATGAACGTTCTAGAATTTTTTTTCAGAATGCCTGGAGTAACTAGTTTCCATAGATATCTAACACTTTTATTTTGCATGAGTACGATTTTTTATAAAAAATGATTAAATGACATCACTTTTTTAGTATTTTGACGTGGCGGACAAACTTTGAGGGCATGTATCTCAGAAAATAAGTGGAGCAGGTAACTTTCCTTTTGGGCTTTTTCATACCTCTATACCATCAATCTGTGTACCAAATTAAAAAAAAATCCGAGTCGGTCGTGCGACCAACTTTTTTTTTTTTCGGTGATTTGGTATGGAATCGCTCAGTATGATCACATCTAAGGTAAAAAATGACTATTGTTTTTGAATGCATTTCATCATATCACCATATCAGAGGACAATTGAGTCACATTAAGCAAATACTTTGCATTTTTTTAGATTCAATCATTTTGAATATGTTTTGCATACCTTTGAAAACATCAACTAATAAGTTATTTTTCCAGAAGCACACTTCAACAACGATTAGTTTCCCAAATTTTAAATCTAAATGAATTTCGTCACAGAAAGTAAGAATAGTTGTCAGAAGCTGATAAGGCATTGCCTGATACTTGATCCTTGAACAACTACCATATAATATAACCATCCGCTTTGCGTGACTTTTGCGAACGTAATTAATGATACACCTCCTGATCAAAGACATTTATGTGAAGGAAAGACGAGTCTTCGTTTCCTAAATTGGATTAAACTTTGAAGTTGATTAAATATATACTTTGTTTAGAAATCCTAACTATGGTATAACATATGCTCTTTTGATGTTTTTATCAAGAATTGTAAGATATTTTCCTTGATTCAAGTATTTATTTGTTACATTTTAAAATGAATCAGAGAGTAAAAATGTTTAATCTGAACACAAAAGGTTTAAAAATTGGGTTGGTTAAAACAAATCTTAGAAAACTTTATAATGTTGGCATCATGTCTTAAATTATTTAAACTACACTATTACTACTAAACTACTTTTTTTTGAACTGCCTTACCATTTATTATACTATAACACATGGATTTCCTTAAAATAAGTTTAGTTTAAAGACATATTTATAGAAAGTGCATCTTGCACAAAATGTAACAAAATAGAAAACCCATTTATTGATACTCTTTTTTGCTTTTAATACCCCCCCTCCATATTACTTCAAAACATGCATGGCATATTCCATAAATGTATGCTTATTTTAGCATTTTGAAGAAATAAAAAATTGCAGAAAATATTCAAAACCTAGAAGCAGAATATAGCTACAAAGAACATTTTTATGAGCTTATATATAGATAAAATTCAAAGCTTAAAAGAAATATCAACCATCAGTTAGTCATGTACTGTAAGAGCTTCAATGAAAAATGCTTTAACTCATAGATGTTTAAAGCAATAATAATTCATATAGTTATTTCCCGGTAGTAAAGTATATCTCCATCAGTTCACATTGGATTGCTTTTATTTCTCTTTAATATTTATCTCTTTGTATAACAGCGATAAATTGTTAAAAAAAAAGTCAAAGTGTAAATTATGTAAAAACGTTTGAACGGTATAAAAAATATAGAAGGTGGTTGTGGAAAAAGGCCATGAAGACCAAGAAGCCATTCTTCAGTTTGTGATATAGTATTAAAAAGTTTGGTATACCGAGGTTTTATCATCATCAGAGATCAATTGTGTTTCTTAAAATATTGTATACAAATTGAAGTACGAAATGTAGTTAATAATTATGAAAATATTTTTATTCACAGCTACCAACGGCTGTGCTCAACATCACATATTGCATGGTTAAAGTTAAAAGCCGAAAAAAGTAGTAAACAACATAAAATAGTAAATACATTTTATAATATGAAACATTCATACCTCCCATCTAACATCAAGGAATAAAAAAACACATTATGCAACGTAGCAGCTCATATTGCACTGTTCTCGGAATTATGTAACAATCTGAAAGCCCCCTTCTTGGCACCTCATTTACATCAGGCAAGTTTAAATGAAAGCCTGTCAGTTTTCATTTGCATTTGCAATGCAAAGTACTTTGGTTTCAAGACTCAAAGTTCTAAGCAGAAGCATTTATCTTCCTCGTAGAAATGCTTAACACTTTGCAGCTTAATCTTAAACTTAACATGCATAATGTGAACTGTGATCATAGGAGAAACATTGCTCATACACAATATTTTCACACTGTACCAATACTACAATTGTCTTATTTATTGGTATTTGTAATAGATATCAGAACTATAGTATTGAGTTTGGCAGCATGGAATATTTAATGAATATCACGATCGCAGCAAAAGAGTCTGTATATGCGTTTAGGAATTAACTCTATATATTCCCACGATGCAATCCATGCTAGAATCTTATTTTTTTATTACTACTATTGTTTTTTGTAATCAAGCCTTTATCTGGAAATGTATAATTACGTCTTAGATACTCTTCAAAAAAAAAAAAAAAAAACCCTACCAAGCAGCACTTCGCCTCATCGGTTTTACGTTTATCTTTTGCTTTTTCTTCTTATTATTTTTTTTTTCCAGTATTAATAGTCGAGAACTGCTCATTTACATGTATATATTTAATTTTGCCTGTGCGCAAAAACTCAGTTATATTCCTTTGAAATTATAAACACTTAAGAGGGGCTGTTTCTTTCTTTTTTTTAACAGTTCAAAGTTAAACAAAACACTACTCAAATTTGAAAAGTTGAATACAGGAACGGACTATTTTCGCCGCCATCTTTCGAACAATACAAGATTTGTTCAGAACGGACAGTTCATTTAAAAGCTATTATGAAGGAAAGGCCGTCATACACACATTTTCTCCATCTCATAATCCATCTTTTCAATTTTTGATTTTTCCATGTTAATTTTTTTTATTTATTTTTGATTTTTTTTTTAATCATTTTACTTTGCGATATTTTTACTATGCATCAAGCCAATTTTAATTATTTTTGTCCTTATTTCATCTTTACAGAAAAGAAGACTATAATAGCATTAAGTATTACAATAAAATTAAATATGCATTTTAATTCACAAATGTAAGTACCTGATAAAAAATTAGATATTTATTGCACTACCTTATTAAATGCAACAATCTAATTGAATGCTAAATGGTTTTGCGCTACCAACTAAATTTCTCTTTATTTAAAATGCCATCAAATTCTATTACAATGTTTTTTTTTTTTTTTTACCCTGACTCAAAACTGTAAGAAATATATTAAAAAGTTCCAAATCGAAACCTTAAAACGGGCAAGCGGCGAGAAAAAGCCTTACTTTCTTTATCATGCACGGCCTCGAAGAAAATAGGCAGGTCTCTTCTTGGCAATTTTAAGTATTTCACTCACGATTGTCCGAATACAACGAAGCCTTTTCACCAACAGTGTTCATCATAATGATGAATGTGCATCACATAAAACTTTTAGATATCTTCATTCATCAAAGACGTTTATTGCGAAACATGTGAAAAAAACCATTGGGATAGCTGGAGAACTGCATCAGAAAGGACATTAAACATCTCAAATTTGTGAAATTACTTGAATGCTTCAATTGTTAACTATGCTCCTATAAAAATTAAGACAAATCTTTAATCTTAAAAAAAAGCAAATAAAACAGCTTTGAAGTGCAAATAAGTTTTTTAACGTGTTATTTGTATTTGTATGCTCATGTAGTATTTGATTTTATGCAGTAGTAGTATCTAAACGCATATGAGAGTTAAAGCTTTGCCACTACATAAATTAGGTTTCATGTTAATGTTCAGTAAATATTTGTAGTGTTTGACGGAAGCAGAAATTTATTTTAAATTATGTAGGTGTTTGGACTGAAAAGGAGCACACAACTAGTTAATAGAATTGTACAATTAGTACACTATGGCTGCTTGATTGTTTTAAATAAAGCCAAAACAGAGCTTCTCTTAGTTTTAACAACATCATGGTTAACATTTTGATCGTTCCATTCAGATTGAGCTTAGCTGAACAATATTCTTCCGGCAGAGGATCAAGTTTTTTTAAAGTTATTTTTTTAATTGTTCTCTTAAGTTTCCTTAGTACAAATTACTAAATTTTTACCACGTAATGTATAAGAATAGGATGATCACAAAAAATCAATTTTTTGAATTTCTTTTGCGACACCTCTCTAAAATGTGCCATTGGGCTAGAAAACATATTTTGCAAAGTTTTAGCTTAATCGAATAATATTAACATTTGGCTCAAAGAGGGTCAAGTTGCGAAAAACAGCGATTTTCGGCCAAAAATCGTAGTTTTTCCTCTGTAACACCAAAACTTTTCATCCTACAAGCTTTAGTTTAGTCTCATTTTGCAGAAAATTTTATTTTCGTTAGTGCTATCTCATACATTTTCACTAAAATGTCCAGAGTGTTTATTTGCCATTATTTACGTTAGATCGTAGATTATATCAAAAATAAGGAACTTTCATGCAAAAACCTAAAAGCATTGCAATATTCATTTACATCTTTGCTTATTGCTGGATTTATTTTGTCAATTAAACAGGGGCTTTTTTGGCGGTATTTAATTTTAAAAAATGCAACAAATTCCTGAGCTAAAATAAATAATTAAAGGGATTAAGAGGAAAAGCAAAGAGTTAAAATGACAATCAAAGCTCTAATGAAGCTCCGCAATGCACTTAAATATTTATACTGTTAAATTATATGACATTATTTTACTACTCTTTACATGCAAATAAAGTTGCTTTAGAAGACTTTTGATAAGTGTTAAAAACTGTGCCTGCATTTAGCATACAGATTCGACTTGTAATAAAAGCTACAGTTGCTCTTTGTCTTTCGTCAAAGCGGAACTGAAGCCTTGAATTAATTTTATACCTCATTCAGCTGTATCATTGACCACCATTAAACTATTTACTGTCTTCTTAGCTTCAATATAAAATTGGTTTTCACACGATTTATAGGAGTCAGTATTTAAAAATTCTGTATAGGTTTCGAATTTCATTTAAACATTTGAAGCTCAGTACAAAACGGAATAATCTACTTATTTGTCCAGTAAACTATAAATTTCTTTAAGATGGAACCGTGCTTTAGTATCCTGTTCATTACAATAATCTTTATTATTTCTAACTTCATTTGTTATTGTTTCAGTTGTGCTTGTTTTGATATTTTTTTCCAAAGTACCTCCAAAAAAGAAAAATACAACTTGCTCTTTGTTGAGGTACCACACATGTTGCTTAATTACTTTAGTGCCGTCTTCATTAAAATTGTTATATGGGTCCAAAGTTATAATAATTGTAGGTCTTAGTTG
The DNA here is from genome assembly GCA_038373865.1 of Uloborus plumipes. NCBI lineage: Eukaryota > Metazoa > Arthropoda > Arachnida > Araneae > Uloboridae > Uloborus > Uloborus plumipes. The sequence goes on along the minus strand of JAXGGA010001196.1, from coordinate 110,044 downwards.
AGGACCAAAGCTGGATCGTGGGCATTAAACAGTATTTTAAAGAAAATATTGATAATAAACAGGCAAAAATCTTCAATACCTTTTATCTCTAAATCAGTTAGGAAAATTTGTTATTGAAGAGACGTTTTTTTAAAGAGTATATGGCTTTTGTCATCCACCAGGTATGGTGATAAGCGTTAGGTACTCGAAATGCACACCGTTTGGAGGAAGAATTTCTAAGATAATGAATCAAAGTGGAATTACTTTGTTGTAATCGTCCCTAGGCAGCCGCTTTTTTATTATACAGAAAGAAAGTTTCATTGCTCATTTCTAATGTTCTCGTCTTCTGTACCTGCTTTGAATTGCTTGTTATCTGACAGAGATCATTCAGCTTAAAGTTTTTGAAAAATGTTTGCTTGAGGACCAGCGGATGCATCCATTTTGAAACTAAAAATTGCTTTAAAAAAAACTTTTAAGATGCCATGGCAACATGCTAAATACGGAAGATGTTTCTGTAATAACGCAGGTTTTCTTAAGGCTACCACTTTTTTCAACAGTGGTATCAATATATATTGCCTTAATTTTTTCAAATAAGCTCCACTACTCAAGCTCAACTATTGAATATATAGCATTTAATTGTACACCACAGTGCTATTTTCAAGGATGAGAACACCCATCATCTGTTCTTTGACAACATAAGTTATCAAAATTGCTAGCCTCTAAATTTTCTTTATTGAGTGAACTTGAAAACGATTTCTTATCCCAGTACACAACAGCTCCTCCTGAATCTGAATTCTTAAATCGATTTTTGATAAGATTAAATCTTTTGTTGATGAAATTGCTGTCTATAATAGGATATGACGTTCCTAGTGAAAATTAAATTTTGACGGTCATGACTTACTGCCTCTTTTGTATCTGCTAGTATACGTTCTACGTATCCCGATGAGAAATTGGTTATCAAAGGTTGACTTAAAATCCTCACTCTTGGGGTTTGAATGGCATTTTTGGATCTCTCAGCATTCTTAGCAGCTTTCTCCTCTCATTGTACAGTCTTTCTAGGTTTGTAACGTAGGTTTTTGATTGTTCGGTTGGCTTCTCATCTTTGTCGCAAGAAATGAGAACTTCCTTTGGTGTACATTTGAAGCTTCTTTAAAGTTCAGTTTAATTTGACGCAAGTTATATGAAGATAGAAGGTAAGATAAGAAAGTAACTTGGAAACAGTGATTTGATGAGAAATGCGGCTATATAGAATTGTCTTACTGTCTCGCATTCATGCAGGTTGGTACTCCGGAAACGAAAGGTAGAGCCATTCTCCAGTAAATCTTAAAGATTGTGTCCCAAACTAGTTGCTTGAAGACTTCCAAAGCAAACAACTACAAATACTATATTTACAGTGTTGTGGGATGTCTTAATAATTGTCGGCGCTCCCACAAAAGATATGGCAATTGCATCTTTCGATAATGGGGAATCATAGTTTTCCTCCTTCCTCAAGGGGTTAAAATACCATAACAAAGCGGTGATTTCTAAGCTATTATTCAGGGCTGACCTCAAAGAAGGAAAGCAACGTTTCATATTTATGACTCATGCACCTCATTTCATAAGCTTTACTCGCATTTATTTATTTTGCTATGAGTTTCAAAGACATAACTATACTACACGCATATGCCTGATTATATTACTGTTTTTGCTCTTAAAAATTAACATTCTAGGTAAATTTTAAAACATTTGCTGAAAGAACTAACACAATTTGCTTTTTAATGATTATTTCTTTCCATGCATTTTTGAGGATATACGCTGCAGACTGACTTGAAAAATTCAAAAAAAAAAAAAAAATCAATCATTATTTTTTCTTAAATGAGATTAAATTTAAATGGAATTAAATTATCTAATAATCGAGACAAAAACCGGGATTTTAGAACTAATGATTTAGATTTTATTGAAAGAAAACTAAAAATGTTTGCCAGAATTCGCTGTTTTTCTTAACTTAGCCCTCTTTGAGGCACATGCTAATATTATCCGATTGAGCTAAAACTTCATAAATCTCATTTTCTAGCTTATTGGCACATTTTATGGGGGTTCCGCAAAATATTATCTGATTTTTCCCCATGTTCCTTGTGACCGCCCTAGTAAAGAACTATAGGTAAATTTTATTTCTTTTAAGGGACTCTGTTTTATACAGATTAAAATTAGGATATAAAAATATATTTTCTTCTTTTGCATCCCTAGCTTAAAGAATGTAAACAAGAAAACTAAATTGTATTGTTTTTATACAGTATTACATGGTTATCTGCTCGTAAACAAGTGACTCCTTACAATTGTAAGGGAAGAAACATTATAATGCATATACAATATTAATTTTTAAATAATAAGAAAAATATTATCTAATTTATAGGTGTATCATAAAATGCAAGCTTTATTTTACTATCATTAACGCACATACGTCTTTGAAAAATTGGCAACAAATAATATTATTATTATTTGAAGAAATCTTATTTCTTTTTAATTCTAAAACGAAATAATTACTCTCCAATGCAGAAATAGAATGCATGTTTGAAAACATGATCACGTTTCTATGAAGAACAGTTTCTATAATGAAATTCAATTTTGATTCAATTCTCTAGAGATGATGCAGAAATCCAATCGCTTCGCTTATCCATTGAAGTGAAAAATGCTTCAACCCATGAACAGTAAAACGAGGCAATAAATTTACTCAGGATGTTAGGAAAATAAATTTCATATGTTTTGCTCTGTTTTTTATTTTCTTTTTCATTCCTTACATGTATATTGCTCGGAATGTAGCTTTGTATTGATAGCAATGATTTGATAAATATTTCTGAGAGCAATAAAATGGAAGTTTAGATTTGAATCGAATTTCTCTAGTGAAGAAATAAAAATAACTTTGATCCGTGGAGCATGGCTTGGAAGGAAAGTTATAATAACCTTTTCATTGATAAGTATGATTGAAGTGTAATCTCACATTTGTCTACGGTTTTTTTTAATCATACTTTTTCTATGGAAAACAAATATGACCTTTATGCTACGTGAAAATATTGTTACTAACACCTTGCTTTTTTTTTCCTACAACGTATATTATTTTTCGATAGTTAAAAATTTATGATTGATTCTATGTAACAATAATTCAACAGTTTCCAGCTTTATTTATGCATTTATTCTATCTGAATGGAGAACACCTTTTCAATTGGTTATGTTTTGCTTTCAATTTATTAATTGATTAAAAATACCAAAATAACAACCCAGAAAATGATTTTTTAGTTTTATATACTTTCAACATTTGAAAAGAAGATTGCAGAGCTTTGCTTAGCATCAAGTACGCATCTGGGTAAAAATATTTAGCAATAAACAGAAGATGTGTGGCATGATACTTTTAATTATCAAAATACATTATTTTTTAGCTTTCGTAAAATATTAATTATAAAAACACCAATACTAAACTAGATCGAAAGGAGGAAACTAAACGTAAGAATCATGAATATATACAATAAACTCGTTCAGTTCACACTTAAACTTGACTGATTTAGAAACGAAGAAGAAATAACTGTATTAAGACTGTCCTATACAAGAAACAAGTGAGGAATTAGTTACAAAAGTTGCTATATTATTTTGAAATAGATACCCTACTACTAAGTGGACAGTCCTATGGCAAAAATGTAAATTATATTTTTCCTCTATAAACCCGATACCTAACAAAAGATAATTTCAATCCTTTTATTTCCATGTTGGAAAGACCGACAAGTAAATGAACCCCTAAGCGAAATTTAATTTTCAAACATTTATTAAATCATTAAAAATAGTAACGTTTGTTACTTGGCACCAAACACACTTTGGATGATATGTGTAATGCTTTCTTCAATTTGTAATTTTTTTATGATTCTGCATCAGGTAGTTTTGTGGTTCAAAAAAAAAAAAAAAAAAAAACGACCAGACCCAATGAACGAAAACCACAACTAGTCGACAAACACAAGCTATTGCACACACACACCTTAGTTATCAATCAATCCTGGTACTAATGAATCATAACCAGTTTCAAAATGACGATATTTTATCCGTTTTAAATTCAATAGATCCTCATATTCAATTCTCTTGTGAGAAAGAACAGGATAATTGCATTCCATTTCTTGATGTTCTAGTTTCTCGTACTGAATTCGGCTTTGAAACTACAGTTTATCGCAAACCTTTTGCTGTCTCGTTACCTCCTCATCGACTTTCATCTCACCCTCCTAATCAAAAATATGCTGCATTTAATACTTTTGTCTATCGTGCTATTAATCTTTGTTCTTCACCGGAACTTCTTAATGCTGAACTCAACTATCTTAAAGCTGTGGCTATTGATAGAAACTATCCCCATACTTTGATTGATTCCATTTTTAAAAAACTTTCAAATAAATCCGAAACGAATATTGTTGAGAGAACTGTCATCAGAAAGAATTTGGTTGTTTTGCCATTCTTTCCCTCTGAGTTATCAGGTTGCTAAGATTCTCAAACGTTTCAATTTCCAAGTGGTGTTCTCTCCTATGAATAAACTATGTTTCTCTTCTCTTAAAGATCCTATTCATCCTCTTAACAGTTGTGGTATTTATAAAATTAATTGCATTTGTAATTTATCTATATAGGACAGACGCGACGGGCTTTGAAATTCCGCTTAAAAGAACATCAGAATTATGTGAAAAAGCAGCAATTAAATAAGTCTAGTATTGCGCAACATTGTTGGGACAAGAATCATTCTTTCGATTTTAATTCCTTTCAAATTGTCCAAAAATGCCCCAACCCATCAGATCTTGATTTTTGGGAATCCTTCCACATTTTGAAAAACAGTTCTGACTTAGTTAACGATATAAATGCTATTCCTTATTTTTCTGCAGTTTGGCGTCCATTTGTATAAATTATAATTGTTAGCCTTTTGGCTTTTCGTGTTGCTAATCTTTACATTTAAATTTTTTGCTCACATTTTTTGTTTAATTTAAAATGTTACTTCATTTTATTTCATTCTGTTTTCTTTCTGCTTCTTTTCGGTATATATTTTTCCCTATTTGCGAATTTATTGCTAATTTATTCATAAGTGGTTTCATTTTTTGACAATGTTTATGATCTATGGGATCTTTTGGAAATTTATTTCTTAACGGTTTTTTCTTGATGGTTTCATGTAATAAATTTCGGCTCTAAACATTGTCTTGTTTGTTTTGTTAATATCCAGTTCTTGCTATTTATACTGTCTTTTGTTCGAAAGTGTTGCTTTTATCGGATGACTCTTCATCCTAAAGGTCACACTTCTTGCATTGAAAAAGAGGCTCCTTGTAGCCTCGAAACACGTGTCTGCGGTATACCTGCATATGTGTGCATCTCCAACGTTGGAATAAACTTCACATCTAACGCACAAAGGTATTTATTTTCTTCAGGTCAATTTAGTAAGCTCTTTATTTTCCATTTGATGATTGTTAAATAAATTGTATATAGTTATTTAAAAATGTTTAAAAAGTTACCGGGTTATACTCAAGAGTAATTATATATTTTCAGTCAAAGCAGTGACTATACGTTTTTACTACACTAGCTGTTAGGTTTACATAGTTTGTTGTAATTTTGCATTAAGTTGCTGCGTTCATCATTATTTAACACACTTGCAATACACGTATTTCCAAGAAGATCATTCATAAATTTCGTTTTTATTTGTACCGATTGAGTATATGATGCTTCCTGAGGTAATGCATCAAAAGCGTCACAAGTATGTTTCTAATATGCTTATAACTGTCGGAAATTTGAGTGAAGATAAATAAGAATTGATTAATTCGCAAAAGTTCTGAAAACCATTTATTGCATACTTGATCGATTGGACCAATAATATATCAAGATAGAGGATAAAACCATTCAGTAAAATGCATGCATGAAAAGGTATACTACTTAAATACGTTTTCTATTTAAAAAAAAAAAAAAAAAAAAAAAAAAAAAAAAGTGCCTACTTTAAAACCTTAACATAAAACAATAAATAGGAAAATCATTACATTTTTTGGAGTCATTAAAATTTTTCATTTTAAGTCATTAAAATGAATGTAAAGGAATCAATGAAAGCAAATGTACATTTTTCACTCCTCGTTTTTTCCTCTTAACCATTTTGAAGCACAGTTCAGGAAAAAAAAAGTTAAGTTTTATTTCAAAAACGCTTAACTGTAGCTGAACCTAGGCAGTTCGTAAAACTGAAGAAAGTTCGGAAAAGAATTTTTCGTTGGTAACAGAAAATATTTATTTGAAAGTTTTATTAGTTGTGAAAGGATTATTCGTCTTTCTCCTAGGAGACATAGTATTTTCCTCAATACTTTAAAAGAGTGAAAAATAGTTGCAAATTGTCACAAGAATAAGAGTGATGGATTACCTTAGAATTGGATGTGAAAGCAGAAGCTTCGATCAAAGCATTTTGGAAACTTAAACTGGTTGTTTTTCAAACTTTATCCTTTCTGTTTTATATTACTTCGGAAACCAAAGATTATCCTTTCTCCAATAATGAGCAGAACTTTTTGAATTTCTAAAATCTTTTAGAAATAGTTTAGGAAATGGTAAAGCTATTTGTCCGTAAAATGTAAAACCTACGTAAAAAAAAATAAAATAAAAAGGTGTAACGTAAAGTCGTATTGCTCCAGGAAATATCAATTAATTTAATGTAATTATATCATTATTTGTAAGCCCGCCGGCCACCTTGTCTAGTGGTCAGAGCAGCATGCCACGGATGGTGTGGTCCCAGGTTCGAGTCCCGGCTTGGGCATGGATGTGCTTTGTCCCTCCTGTCCTTGTTCTTTCTTTGTGTGAATGTGTTGTTGTGAAAGGTTACCTACCCTATAAACGGGTACCTATGGCATGCGTGTACTGTGGAAGTCGGACTTCACACCAAATTACGGTACAGTTGGAAAAGTGAAGCACCGCATCAAAATGGCCAGCCTGGCTGGCATACGACAAAAAAAATGTAAGTTCATTTATAGTATATTATTTTAAATAATCCTTAACTTAATCTAAAAATATATCGGAATATTTGAAGTCCATATAAAGACAAACTTGAGTCCTGTTAAACAACTACAACTGTTCTGACGTTAATTGATTGATTGAACGGACGCTTTAACTTGGGAATTTTTGAAATCTTAAGTGTATTTTTTTTTACACTGTTGGATAGACTCAAAATATGTTTTTCTAAGAATGATATTGAGCTGCCGCATTCCTATTTGTAACTCTCTTTTTTTAAGTTTAATTTCGTATAATGGAAACGTTAAAAAAAGTCTTAATATTTCGCCTTCAACTAAGTATCTTTTTGAAGTATTACACGAAATTAATTTAATTCAGTTGCGAAACAAAAATCTTAAGTAGCACGGATTAACCCTTTAAAAACCGCTCTATGAACCAGACATAAAAAAAAGTTACTTCATAAAAATACGATTTTTAGGGATCCCTACAAATGATTAAAAAAATAATTTTTCGGGAAAAAAAAAAAGTGTATTCTATAGTTTGGGCATGTTTCCAATTTGGGAACATTTGCGTGTTGAATAAAGTTTTTTTTACTAGGCAGCTAATGGATTACGCTTTACGGTTTTAGCTATGATTTTGTATTTATATGTAAATAATTGATATAATGGATGCTATCGGTTACATTCACATACATTTCAAGTAGCAAAGTAGTCATACTTAAAAAAAAATATCTATATATAAGCAGGAAAAAATTAAAATATTTATTTATTTATTCAATTCAAACCATATGTAATCGCAAGTGACTTATGACCTTCTGAATTAAAAAAAAACAATTTTTTACCTGAATATCTGCAGTAAGTTGGGGAATTGTTCAGGTACGAATTTTTGGCTTTCAAAACACATCTTCCTGTGTATTTTCTATCGACTGGGAAAGAAATGTATTACTAATAGACTGAAAAAGACAGATAAAGTTGTAGAGAATGAAATTTTGTATACCGTAACATGCCAATGTCCCCAATCGGGAACATCAAAGTTTGATACCTTATAGAAAGCATATTTTTGATGCAAATTTTTTTCTGTTATGTTCGTTCATCAACACTATCCTTATTTATTATTAGTCTAAAATTTTATAAACATTCGGGTTTTTTATAATTTTCTCTCTCTCTCTCTCTCTCTCTCTCTCTCTCTCTCTCTCTCTCTCTCTCTCTCTCTCTCTCTCTCTCTCTCTCTCTCTCTCTCTCTATATATATATATATATATATATATATATATATATATATATATATATATATATATATATAATATATATATATATATATATATATATATATATATATACATATATATATATATATATATATATATATATATTATATATATATATATATATATATATATATATATATATATATATATATATATATATATATATATATATATATATATATATATACTAGCTGACCCGGCAAACGTTGTTTTGCCATATAAATAATTTCCTAGTAATTTCTAGTGTAGACAAAAAATAGCTTACTTATTGTAAGTATGTATGTATGTATGTATGGTAGAATGTGTATATTGTATGTATGTAAGAATGTGGCATATGCGTGAAATAAGCATGGAGCGCTGTGAACGATGCGGGAACATAAAAATAACAAAAGGCAAACATTATTTTTAAGTTATTATAATTTATTCCTTAAAATTATATATCATTAATTAAACAATTACGACAGTAACACTATTAAACAATATCAATCTCTTAATGCTATAGCGTGAACAATATTTTTTGTTAGTCTATCTTTAGCTAACACAAACAAACTGGATGGTTTACCCACTCGAGAGCATGCCACGTATAATTGTTCGTGTGAAAAACACGGTGTTCTCAAATCTAAGCCACAAACAGACATTGTTTGACCTTGGGATTTGTTGATAGTCATTGCAAATGCCAATCTAATCGGAAACTGAATACGTTTGAATTGAATTGGCACATCTGTAGGTATAATAGGAATCCGTGGTATGAGTATATTTTCACCTCTGAACTTGCCATTTAAAATCCTGGCTTCGATCACGTTTTTCATTAATTTTTGAATGACTAATCGCGTACCGTTGCACAGCCGGGGCGGGTTCAAATTACGAAGCAAGATAATTGGAGATCCAACCTTTATTTTTTAAAAATTTGTGTCACTTTAATGGTCGTTCATATCCCTCCCCCCCCCCTCTCGCAGTGAAAAAAAACTTTACACAGCAGATTTTGCCTAATAACTCAACACTAATGGTGTTTGATACATTTTATTTGTTTGTAATGATGTTTTTTGGTCACAACCAATATGAAAATCACAAAAAATAGTTACTTAAATTTTTAACATATATTTATCTTCTTCAGAATTTTTGACTTCTAATTTTACCTTGAATTTGACGTAAATGCAAGGTATAAAATACAGAATTTTATAAAGGTACAAAAATTAACATAATATAATTGATAGTGTATATAATTTTTGAAAAAAATAATATAAGTGCCGCAAATCAAAAACCATTTATTGCCACAATCGATTCAAAGCCCCCAAAAATGGCGCAAACGTCCATAAGAAAATTCTACAGCATCGAAGGACCCCATTGCCAATTTTAACAAAGATCCGACCAAAACTGTCATTTTGTACTATAAAAAAATATGGGGTAGATCCCCATGAAGGGATGTACCTGCATAAGGACATTACAATCATTAAAATCATTCAAAAAAAAAAAAAAACATGCAGCTGTTCGAAAAAATCCTTGCGGGCCTGGATTCGATCTCATTCCATCAGGAACTTCAACCTGACGCTCATTGAAGTAAGGATTTACGATAACACATATTGTTTTAGTTCAGTAGATCAGATGTTATGTGCGAACAAAAAAAATTAATGGGTGGACTACCCCTAACATTTAGGGGGATGAAAAATAGATGTTGGCCGATTCTCATAGATACTGGATAAGCACAAAAAATTTCATCAAAATCGGTCAAGCCGTTTCGGAGGAGTATGGCAACGAAAACTGTGACACGAGAATTTTATATATTAGATATATATATATATATATATATATTTTTATTATTATTATTTTTATTAACTTGTAAAAATCAACAAAAACAGACATTTTTACGAATTTCTGGGGTTCAATTATAATAAAGGGAAAATAGAAAGAAAGATTTTTCAAAAAATCAAGTCTACTTTTAATAAAAAATAGAGATTTTTTAAAAACCTCTAGGACGATTTTTTTTTTTTCATTTGGGAACATTGGCGCTTAGAAGGTTTACCTTAAAAAAAATCTAAATCTGTAGATAAATTACATTATGAATAAAAAAACTAACATTTTTGGTGATCAGCCTAGCTTTTATATATTGATAAGCATTGCTTAAATTTAAATGTGAAATAAATTCAATTTTTATGTATCTAGTTTTCTTTTCAAGTATAAACCAACGAAATCTAAGATTTTCCCAATTTCAGTCCTATATTTAAAGAATAAAAGTTGAGAAATTCAAATAGAAACCCAGACGTAAAATTTAAAAAAAAAGCAGAAAAATAAAAGATCAAATAACCTCGAAAAAGGAATTTTTATAATGAAACACATATGTTAGCTCAAATGTCAAGAGAAATGGCAATATAGAAATATTATTATGGATACATAATCTGCACTGAGGAAATATGTTTCTAGCCGTGCACGATATACAATGAAATACAAATCATAAGCGAACTTTTACAGAATGAAAATGTAGAGGATTTTCTTCCTTAATTTTTAATCCTACTGCTTTTTTTTATGCTATTAAAATTGCCTAATGTTGATGTTGTTTCATGATAGTTTAAAATTTTAAATTGATAAATTACAAAATCTAATGCATTAAGATATCTAATGCATTATCTAATGCATTAAGTTATTGTGTTTGTTTTTGTTTGCAAGTACTTACCGGTGGAGAAGCTTACCTTAAAATCGGTTATAAGTATAAGTTTGAAGTAAGTTAGTAAGAGGTACTTTAAGGGGAAATCATATATTCCATTGCCGTTAAAATTTTAAGCCTTATTTTTCTTAATAATTTTTGCAACAATAAATATATTTATACTTGGAAATTGTGTAAGCACATGTTCGAACACAATTTAGATTAAAGCTTTTCGATTAGGTTACATTAAATTTCAAGTTTAAGGAAACCACGTGTGAAAAATGTAAACATTTATTAGAGCATTTTATAAAGACTATTTATCATTAGAATACACACATACAGACAATTGCAGTAACTTTTAGCTAAAAATAAATTCTAAAATTAACGCAATATTTTAAAATGTATTTTACATAGCATATATATATTCCAATATTGCCATTTTTATCAGTTGAAGATGCAATGAAACTCAAGTTTCATTGGATAAATTATTTACTGCAAAACATTAAATTTTCAAGATATTAAATTATTATGATACAAATGTGTCTCGTTAAAGTTTCATATATTAAAATTATGTAGATCATTGCAGTATTGCGTAAAAATTTGCTCCATGGACATTACGCATAAATAAAGTGAATTTAAAATTCCCTGATTTAGGTTATTTTAAAAATTAATGAGCAAAAGTCTGATCGTAATCTTTATGTCTGCTTGTTTGTGTAAAACACAAACTATGCATTACATCCTTATCAAAGTAAACTGTTATGTATAAATTACGCATGTGAAAAATAAAACTAATTAGTAAATTATTATATTTACAAAATGCATATGTTTTAAAGAAAAATTGTTTAAACACGTTTTGTTTCTCTAGAAAAACGTAGTTAAGATTAGTAGTGCGCGCAATTTAAATGAAAGATAATCTGTACACCTACTGAGGTCTACAAGATCTATAATACCCGTTTAGTAAAAGAAAGCGAAAATAGAAAAAAAAAAGGTGAAAATCTCAGAAAGGTTTTACAGCGTGAACTAAATTCTATAAGTTTCGACACTTTTTGATAAAAGTATGCTAAATTATCATTGTTCACTTTTTGTCTGTGTATGAAGGCCAATTATTCTTCATTTTACTCTTCACTGCTTTTAAGCTTTCAAACATTGCTTTTGTTACAGAGTAACTTTAAGAACACAGAGAGGGTGAAAAATTAACCGTCAAATTCAGAATTTTCATTTAAACTCTAAAAATACTTTGGACGGTTTAGAAAAAGAAGGGGGAAAAAACCCTCATGTATTTTGCAGCATTTAAATTTGTGTTTCAATAACGCAATTATTCTATATGCTTTCAAAAAGCTTGGAAAAAATATTACTCAAATATTAATTTAAACAGAAAAAATCAAAAGTAGGTGACAAAAAATGGCTGATTTGAACTTGTGTTTATTTTTTTTCACCTACATCATCACTAATGTTTTAGAACAATTAATAATCAAGTGACTGTTTTTAACAAAAACATTTTGAACTTTGTATTTAGATATTATGTAACATAGCGATGTTAATCTAACTGAATAATGAATAACAAGGCAATCAATTACACATGATCTAAATTAATACGGTAAAAATAAAATGTTTATTTGCGAATGCTTTTAAATAGTAGCGAGAAAAGGTAGTAAAATCTTAGAAGCATTTTTAAATTTTAAAAGCTTACATGCATTCAACATAAACAATCAAAAATCAAAGAAAGTACTCAAGGTACATTTGTTACACTATTAACCTTATTTACAAAAACAATACATGCTGCATCGATTGCTCAGAGAAAGAAGTTTCGTCCCGACACCAAGAAGTCGCGTGTTCGATTCCTGTCTGTGCCCTGGGTGTTATTTAATATATTTGTGTTGTAAATATCTCTTGTGCGGTCATATATGTTAATAAAAAAGTCCAGCATCTCTCAAGGTAATGGCATCCACTCTTTGTGTAGTATTTGTTAACTTATGCACACTACAACAAACAATAAAAGCTCTCCAAACTGTAAACAAGAAGTTCTGTCAAGAACTAAACGACCCTACTTTCCCGTAAATCGACATCGGCATTCTCGCATCTGATCATTATTCTCTTGATTATCTGAGAGTGAAAATTATGTCAAACATACCTTTTTAGCACTTAGAGCTGATTTCGAAAAGCAAAATATACCCCTCTCAGCAGATGAAGTAGACACGTAAAAAGTAATTAACGAATAAATAAAGTTTTGTCGCACCTTTTAAAGAGTGTAACTGTTACAGTGTTCCTCCGTAGAAAAAATCCTCCATCTTTTCAAAAAAAAAATAATAATAATAATAATAATAATAAAATAAATAAATAAAAGACAAAGAGCATCAAAACACATTTTATCAAAGAAAGAAAAAAAAAGAAAAAAAAAAAAAACTCGTCCGCCAATAAAATGTCTCGAATTTCACTTTTAATCTGTTGCCAGTTGTTAAATATAAATCGAGAATAAAATGTTCTCGTGAATGAAAAATTTTTGTTACAAAAAATCGTCTGCCAAAAAAAAATAAAATAAAATAAATAAATAAATAAAATAATAATAATAATAATAATAATAATAATAATAAATAAAATAAAACAAATGAATAAATAAACAAAAAATCGTCTGCACAGTCAGTAATTTTTTTTCTGAGCCTGCATTTCCGCCATGTCTGCGGAGTCGGAGTCGGAATCAGAGTCCTCACAGAAGATTATACAGAAAAGTACTTTACAAACATTATTTATCAAAACCATTTTCTTACAAAGTTAGTTTGAAGGTAATCCGACTTTAAGTTCAGGATCAACATTCAACTTAAATTCCCCGTAGACGTTAATGTTAATTTTTTTTTCTGAACGGTTCAATATTGAACGAAAAATGGTTCAAATCAAAAAGCGAAATATGGGAATGTATGGGAAAGCCTCTCCGAGATCTTTCAAACAAAAAAAAAAGTTTATTCCATTCGGACGGTTCACTCAAAAGTTATTAGGTGGGGAAAGGTTGCTTGAACGGTTCAATGTTGAACGAAAAAATGTTCAAATTGAAAATTTCAATACGGTAATGAAGTATCCTTGCTGAGATCCTTCGAACAAAAAGAAGTTTATTTTAATCAGACTGTTCACTCAAAAGATATTAGGGGTGACAGCTTTATTGAGCGGTTCAATGTTGAACGAAAAATTGTTCAAATCAAAAATGTAGATACGGGAATGAAGTATTCTTGAAAAGATCTTTCGAACAAAAAAAAGTTTGTTCAAATCGGACTGTTCACTCAAACGTTAGCATCGCGGGATTGGTTGTTTGAACGGTTCAAAGTTGAACCAAAAATTGTTCAAATCGAAAAATCAAATATGGGAATGAGCTGTACTCGCCGAGATCTTTCCAACAAAAAAAAGTTTGTCCAAATCGGAATGTTCATTCAAAAGTTATTAGGGGGGGACAGACAGACCGACCGACAGACCGACAGACCGACCGACCGACACACAAATTCCCATCTCAATACCTTACTTTCAATTTTTAATTTTTCGATATTCATTTTACCTTTTTACTTTTTTAACTTGGCGATATTTTTTGGAATTGGCGATATTTTTTTAACTTGGCGATATTTTTTGGACTTGGTGATTTTTTTTAGATGCATTAAGCTACTTTTAATACTTTTTTCGTCTTTCTTTTAGTTTTAACGGGAAAGTATTCTAAAAAAGACTGTTGTTTTCACAGAAGAATACAGTTAATTTTATAGTAATAAACTGTAAAAATTGATATCTTTAATATATTTACAGTAATAAACTAAAAACTGATATCTTTATAGTAATAAACTATAAATTTGCTACTTTTACAGTATTAAACTATAAAACTTATTTTATAGTAATAAACTGTAAAACTGCTAGTTAAATAGTTTAAACTGGAGCATCTGCTGCCAGTACTGTATGCTGTTTTTACAGTTTAATACAGCTACATTTTACCGCAATAACCTAAAGAAAATTCTGACGTTACAGTAAGAAACAGTAAAATTGCTATTTATACAGTTTATTACTGTGAATTTTAGTTTTAAATGGGAACCTCTGCTACCAGTATTATGCTGTAAAAACAACAGTTCAATTTTTGCAATGTACATTGTTTTTACTGCACATCATATAAAATTTATAAAGAAAATATCAATGCATTATTTTCTACTTGTTTACAATTCTTGAAAAAATTTACTATTATACTAATCTAATCTTATCCTAAATCTGTAAGGAAACTTCTTTGGAAAAAAAAAGTAATAAATTTGTTACAGATGAAAACGAAACAAACTGGGAAATTGGATTCCGTCTCCTGAGAAATCACGTATCAGGTTTGACTTTACGCTGTAGTTAAAAATAGAAATGTGCAAATTTGTAGAAAACCTTTTGCATACTGAATTTTCCTTTTGATCAAAACAGGTTTTCTCTTAAAGTAAGAAAAGGGAAAAATAAATGGAAGAGTGGTAATATCAAATGGATTTCAGGCAAAATTTGGCGATTGCATTTAAAGAAAACGTTTTGAATTACATGATTGCAATTTGGATTGCAAAATACGATAGCTTAATATGTGAAGTGGGTATAATGCCTAAAAATCGAAATATAATATTCAATTCAGGACATTGACTGCATTCTCCATATGTGATTATTTTTTGATACCAAGTATATTCATTGCGCTTGAATTTCAGAGCATTATATTTGATGTACCGAGAAAGTATAGACCTGAACTCAACATAAAGTAGGAAAATTCAAAAAATAAGATTTTTTACTTCATAGAGATCTTCGTATTAAGTAATTCTTCCTACCTTTTCTGACTTAGTTTGATATTCTCTAAAGTATTTGCTTCTTTTGCTCAGCGTGCTTTAACAAAATAAAAACCCTATGTCACTAAAAATAATTTCAAAAAATCTGTAAAAGGCATTGGAAAAGATGATGTTTCATTGCAAACGTTTATAATGTTTGGGTAGTCGTACTTAAAAAAAATAATAATAAAGTTTGCATAGCCCTTCTGCTTTAATTATAACATATGACATTATAATTGGGAGAAACGTTTAAACATCTCAACTTGTCAACAATCATGTAATGCAAATATAAAGACCCTTTTTGAACGCGTTTTGAGGTTTTGTCCCTTTTGTGGAAACACTTTAAAGTACCCGTTTTGATTTACAAAACACTCATGAGAACAATGTTCCGAGCACTTATTTGGTTCAGCGCACTTTTTAAAAAATCTTGAGAACGCAAGCAATGATATTTTTTGGACACTTACTCATACTCCTTCTTTTAAAACACTTTTTAGCCCACTTTTTAAATTTAGCTACATCAAGTATGCAATCCTTCTAACAGGCATTTGTGACAAAAACAGAAAGTGATTAATTTTAACAAAATTTCAAGTAGTATATTGAGAAATTACACTGACTTTTAGTTAAAGAGAAGGTGTTAAAATTATTTTTTACAAAATTAATCAATGAGTTCTAAAGGGTGCTTAACACGTTGACTGTCGTACTATTAGATAACTAATAGCATGTCATTTTAGCTGACAGAATCGATTTAATTAGCTCGTAAGCGATAGATTTGCATACGTTATTGCAACTAAAAGAAAATAAAACATTTTATTTGGTTGCATCGTTAACATTAATATTGTTTTCTGAAGTAGTTTAATTTACCATTTACCTGTTTTTTTTTTGAAATTGTTTTTGTGTTAGAATCTAGTGATGCATTCAATTTAATCTAACCTGGTATCTTGGCAGGCATCCCATTAGTTGAAAACGGAATGGGACTTTTAAGGTTATTTCGTAAAGTGTGTTAACGTACAGAAAGGTTTGACCTACATTTCTTATACTGCTCACTTGCATAAATCTTACGTAAATTGGTTTCTGAAAATATTTTTTTAAGATACGTGAAAGTGAGATTTAAAGAAAGTTTCTGAATAATATTTGAGCTAGAAATATTGTTCTTGGTTTTATTAACCCTCGTGGGTTCCTTGGGGCCATATGTGACCCCAATGCAATTTCTGTTTAATATATTTTGTTAATCAACCATTTGTTTTTAATGGCATTTTGTGGCTTTTATTCTTCTAGTTTTCTATTCAAAATAATGCTATTATTGTGTTTTATTTTTCCCGAATTGCATTTTTTGTACATAAGACCCTTGGGGTCACTTCCCCAGAAGGCCAAAAAAAGAGGACGTTGCAACTTTTGTCCAAGAGAACTGGACAGAAAATGCATTGAAAAATGTCATAAGTGTTTGAAATTCACTTGCAAAAATCATGTTTTTTCAGGTCTGTAACAGATGTAAATAAATCTACAGTTATTGTAAGTTTTGCTCTAAAATTATAATTTTAATTCATAAACTAAATTTTACTTTAATTGTATCTTTTTATTTTTTGTTTTTTTAGCATTAAAAAGTGTGTGAACTTAATGCATGTAACATTCAATAATTATAATGAATTAATTAAAGGAAGCATTGGGGTCGTTTATGACCCCAAGGGTCTTGAGTGTAACTGAAATGGGAGGGACCCACGACGGTTAAGACATGGAATTTTTCTTTAAAATCATAGTTTTTATCACATGACTTAATGTTTGTATCAACTTTTTATTTTAACTAATATTTAGCAATGGTTAGTGTTTTTTAATACGTATCTCTTTTATCATTGCTATTTATATATCTTATGTGAACACCCGTATTTTGATCGTAAAGTCAAGATGATATTATAATACTTATTGATTTTGATTATTTATTTTACTCTCCACTGTAAAATTAAAAATCTTTTAAATACAGAGCTGCAACTATCACATACACTAAAAAACAATAACGATTTTTCCTGTTTTTTTTTTTTTAAACGAAAGTTACTGAAACCGTGGCTTGCATCAACTTGCTACTTAAGATTGTGTTTTTGTACTACTACAAAGAATATTACAGCAGATTGATGAAAATTTTCGCTAAATAGCGTTTGTTCATGGAAATTATCATAAACACTGCGACCGCCGCTACGCGGCCTGAGTTTACTTAAGACAGCTAATTCTGTCTGCAGTTAGGTGTTCGTGTTCATGCTGCGATATGTGTTGCCAGAGTGTCGCAAATAAAGTACTTTAATTTGGTAAAGCATGAGTCAAGTGAATTATTTGTTTTAACAAGAGCTATCGACAGTTGGGAATTTTGCCCAACAACGTTTTTGAAATAAAAAAAGATTACTAGGTTTTACCAACGTTACGTATGATAACAGTAATTTTATTGATACAGAATTAGATGACAGATTATGCAGCCCAAATAATGCAAAGTATACCCTGAGCTAGGGTGGAATTTAGGCATACCTTCTGAATAGTACCAAAGCAACGCTCAGACAATTTCGTTACTGGCAATTAAGGCGTCTGGAACACAGTTGACGGAATCAGTGTGTACTCTCGTACGCGCTGCTGCTGGAATTTGGCTCCTCATAAATTGTTTGCATGGTTTCTCTTTGATTGCATGGTTAATGAGAAACAAATAAAATTAAAAACATTAGAGATAATTAAATCAATGAACGTTATATTTCAGTTTACAAGGTGCTTTCACATATGATTACGGTTACGAAGATTGCTATAGCTGTAACCAAAGTGTCTTTACAATGAACACCATTCTTAATAGTGTAAATGCAAGCTTTATAACTTCGAGAGAAAACTAGCATTGCTAACGTATTTACATTTGCAAAACATGCCAACATTACAAAAAAAGTGAACCTTTGCAGGAGTCTCCTAGCATTTATCTTAAAATAATGATCATTGTTAATATTTTTTCGCTTCAGGAGCTATGACTTCTCACGGTTTTTCCATCATATTTTTTTCTAATAAAATATCCTTTCTCTAATGTATCCAAAACCACGAACATTACTTTAAACTAAAGTATCATAGACCATTTAACATTTATAATACCACAATTTATTTACTTGTTTCACGTCTAAGAGTATATAAAATTTGGACCACAACTTGTTGGCCAATTAAAATATAGAAGCTTCAGAAAATAGTAAACTTTGAACCCCAAATAAGCAACTTAGTGATACGTATACAGTTGATGCGTCCTTCGAAAGACTTTCATTACTTTGACTTTTTTCATTACACAAATTCGATAGTATTATTAATTGAGACGTTTACTAATGTCTGCACTTAAAAAATCACAGTAGAGGATTACTTCAAATCATTTATTCGTTTTTGAAATGCTTTTTATATAAAAGTGTTGCACGTAACACGTTAAGGACCAAATTAAATAGCTCCAGTATCACCAGTGTTAGTGTTTCAGTTCCTACAATAATACAGTATGCAATTGTGGTGTAGTAAGTTAAAAAGCTAATTAAATGTAATAATCATTCTATAATCTTCAATAAATTACCTCCTAACATAATGTAAAAACATAATTAAAAGAAAACTGAAATTCCCAAGTAATTATTTCTGCTGAAAGAAAAAGATAAATATCCTGCTGAAAAGGAAAAATAGCTTTGAGCATTGCTCCAATTTTAAAAGAAACAACCACATCTGGGATGCAGTGAGCAAATAACATTAAATTTTGAAAATGATTACATTAGGCCGCGTGATCGTTAGTGCTTAAAACAAAAATCACA
Organism: Uloborus plumipes; assembly: GCA_038373865.1. Lineage (NCBI taxonomy): Eukaryota > Metazoa > Arthropoda > Arachnida > Araneae > Uloboridae > Uloborus > Uloborus plumipes. Next base: position 90,614 of record JAXGGA010001196.1, on the reverse strand, counting down.
AAACATTATAATAAGACTAGATGAAAAAAAAAACAAATTATAAAGTTAAATTCTCGAACAGCAAAAATTGCTCACTTACATTCCGCAATTAAACACGACATAAAAAAACAACTGTACATTGCATTGGAGTGAAATACTCTGGCTCGGCGTTCAGAAAATGCAAGAATCCATCATAAAAAAAAAAAAAACAAACTCACCACATGGGGTTACCCGGGTTTATTCAGGTTTTCTTATTTAATACATTTCTGGCTCTCTACAATTTCTACAATCTCCTTCATCCTTGTACATATTATCTCTTTAGGTGGTTGATGCTGTCCATCACCCCGGATGATTGGGTACAGGAATTGGTGCTCAAAATTCTAATATCCAGAGATACACAAATCCGGCCCCATATCCGTTCACAAAATCGACTGGTTCTGAAAAATCTCTAAAAATCTTCCCGCAATCTGTGGTGCAGATCCTTATATCTGTTCTTGTGTGTCGTTTGGCTTCACTTTACTTCTTTTCTTCACCTCCCTTGCCAGATCCCCCTTTCTCTTCTTTTTCGCTACTTTTTCTCTCCTTAATTGATTCCATCTTGGCTCATCGCAGCTTTTCGTTGCAACCGTCACTCCCTGTTTCCCGCGTGGGAGGAGTCTGAATTCTTCTGTGGTCATAAATTGGGGGTGCGTCAGATACTTCCTGTCTTGGTCTCCTTTGCCAAAAAAACTGCTGCTTCTCTTTGCGCGGCCGGGCGATTGGGAGATTCCATTTATAGTTTTCTTCGTCAAATTGGGGGAGGGGGAGGCGCTGGACTTAGCGATTTTTCGTAGAGTGTTCATTGAAGTTTCATTACGTTATGTATCCACCACATTCTTCCAGTGGTACGAGAAGAAAAAAAAAAGGAAAAAAAAAAAGAAAACTAACCAGTCCATGCGGTGTTGAGACTAGCACACTACTATCATTAGAACCAATTCTGCAACATAATAAACTTTTAAATTTCACTGTATAAATATATAATGAAAAACAAAATCAATTGTTTTGACTATAATAATTTTCGTAAACGTGACCCCAAAATGTTTTTTTTTTTTTTTCAAAACACAACATTAACAACACAGATATTAAACATCCAACCAAAAATTGAAACCGCCACAAGGTGAGTATCCCCCCATTCCCACAAATGTTCAACTGCAAGTTAGTAAAATCTCACCAACAGCCTGTACAAAATAGGACGAAAAAATTCTCTACAACATGTAAGAGATACCACACCAGCTCTTATTAAGACCTGAAGTCTCACAAAACACTTCAAACATATTGGTAAACACCATCAGTGACAGCATAGTTAACATACATGATTTAAAATGTGGTGTCATACATACTTAACCCAAAAAATAACTCTACTATGGCAATATTCAGCCATACATTAAAAACATGTAACCAAAACTTAAACGTGACAATTCATTTTCATTTTTCTTTAGCAGTAACTATTATGCATACAGCTTCAACATAATTATCCATCATACAAATGTATATGGTTCCATTGAACCGGTTTTCTAACTGTTACATTTTCTACCAAGTGAAGAATTTACAAAAAAGGAAAAAATAAAAATACAAAAAAAAAAAAAAAAAAAAAAAACAATTACTTATTAACTTAGAGATTTCTACTCCTTTTTTTTTTTTTTTTTGAACTTGAGGAAATAAGTGGTAACCACCCCAAATACGTCATGGCAAGTGTATAAACAAAGTACTTCCGCCTACCTTAAGCATACCCAAATCTTTTACCGCCCATCTACACCTAATTATAAAACTGAACAAAAACTAATTAGATACAACAACACCCTTGGAGTAATTATAATGAAAACAAATTTACAATGACACATTGACATACCAACCCAATTGTCAAATTATTGATCCCCAAAGAAAATCAACCATGGATAATGTTTACGCCAGCATAAACACAGAGTTTCCAAGTGGATGAACAATAAAACAAAGTGTACAGTACACCAATCAAAAATCAACAGATATGCCATAATTAAAATCAATGACCACACCATAACCTCTGCTAAATACTAATCCTGATGAACAGAAATTACCCCAAAAATGCAGTAAACACCCATTCTCTCAGACAACTAATGACTAACATCAAATCACCATGATCAATTCATAGGCAAAGATTTGATTCTGTATTATGAATAACTATACCCCGAGCATTGTATCAAAAAATAGAACATAGCTAAATTACATAAAACACAAAAAAACAATCCCCATGTTTGTAAACATTATCAACATAGAGGAAAAAACCACCACAATTGCCCAGGACACAATTGTAAACAAGCCCTTTTCTTATATAAGGGAGAAAGAGCAGTATACATATTGCATATTACGACTAAGCATACCACAATAACAACACAATACTAAAAATCACTGGCACAGACATGTCCTCAAGAACAACAAATTTTCCCGAGGGACCTACAATAGCTTATGAATGGGAACGTAAATAGTATTTAGGTACAGTAGGAGGTTGCACTTCCTGTGGATTAATTAAATTGTCTTTCCTAGGAGGGGCTACTCTTAGCCGGTCAACATGCACAATAAAAGACCTAGCATGTGGATTATCGAGAAGTTGAATCTTGTAATTTAAATCATTTAATTTTTGAATAACACTATACGGGCCTGTAAATGTTGACTTAAAACCGTACTTTGCTCTCAAGTAAACAATATCTCCTTCTTTAACATTTCTTACAGTTGAACGCTGAAATTGTTTGTTGTTTTGTGAAGCTCGCTTGTCTTTAAGGTTACTATAGGCTGTTTCATTAGTTATTTTCAAATCAGTTAACACCTCATTAAGATAATGAGCCTTATCTAATTGTATAGGTTGAATATTTTCATTATACGTATCAAACAACAACGACAGATTTCTGCAAAATGAAGCATGTTGGGTGTGAACCCAGTTGTACTATGAATTGTCCCATTATACATAGACTGATGAATCAGAATAGCATTGTGAAATGACACACCTTTCTCAGTTAAACTAATAATTGCCGCCTTGGCCGCTGAGTTTATACGTTCACTTTGCCCATTACATTTTGGGTTAAATGGAGATGTGGGAGAGGGTTCTATACCTAGCGCTTTGTTTACCTTGTCAAAAACCTCAGAGATAAATTGTTTACCCATGTCTGTGAGCACTAATGTCATCCTACCAAATGTAGCTATATAGCTAATAAAGTGTTTGGCCACCGTCTCTGCCGTAATATTGGTCAACGGAAAGAACATAGCAGGTTTAGAATAATGATCCAAAATTGTCAATACATTTCCATAGTGCTTTATCGGGCCCAGAATATCTAAACTTACAATATCATTAACTTTGTCCGGAATAGGAACATCCCCAAATCTACTTGGTTTGTTATTATAAGGTTTGTTTTTAATACAATCTTCACATGACAACACATAATTTTGCACACTACCAAACATACCCTTCCAAAAATAGGATCTAGACACAAACTCAAAAGTTTTGTGAATAACAACCTACAGAGAGCTACTAATTTCGATTTTTTTTTTAAATTTGTACACTATCATATGATTTCCTGGTTACTATAATTTCAATTTCACACTGCAACAAAACAAAGTCTTCGGTAATTGCTTTCGTTTGACTTTGCAGCATCCCATTAGCACAGCCAAGGCTTCACTAGATAGCGTTTTATAAAGGCTGTTTCATTACTCAAGACATCAATGGTGCAGATTTGCTCGCTAGAGAGCCCTGAACAATGACCACCCAAATGTTTGTTTACATTTATTAGCATATTGTTTCTGCTGTAAAAAGCGATGTTTATCCTACCTTTAAGGGTTAAAAATTATTGATATAGTTAACTGAAGTAGAGTACACCGTGAATTGGTGCCGAAGGCCTTATTAGTACTGCTTTTTAGGGGAAATAAATTCCTTTTCAGGTAAAGATATACAACCAAACGTTTTATACAACCAACTGCATCATGGCGAACTGTGGACTGAATTTTAAAATGTTCTATGGCAACCCGTTGGTAGTATTGGCTCGCTTAGCGAATAGATTCGCCATTTATCGCTCTGCGGTGCCAGTGTCGTTTCATAGTTAATTAATAATTAGAATCAATTAAAATGAAAAATAATTCGCTAACTAATTAAAATAAGCCGCTAAATTGCAGAATAAACCAACAAATAAAACAAGCTTTTCAATGACGTCAAAATATACTAAAATAGAATTGAATGCCAAATTGTAAAATTGTTGCCAACAAATTAACTTTTAATTTTGTCTTTTATCTCCATATATTATTTCTCTAAGCCGAATCCTATACCCGGTCGAAACTCGCTCATTTCTTTATCGAATTGCAAGAAAATTTATGATTTTTAAGCTTGTCCCGCGGGCTATTGACGAAAATTAGACCCACCCTCTAAAAAGTATCGGTTCGTTTTTTATTCGAACTTCAATTTTGGGCACAAAATTGACTCTATCTAGCGAAATAATTGTCGTATCGTCTCCATTTTGATTTCATTCGAAAGATTAAAAAAAATGCGTTCTTTAGAACGTTTCTCCGCTAGCGCCGCGTAACGAGAATCTCGAAAATCCACGTTTAAGCGACTTATAAGCGATTGAAGTTTGAAAAAGTCAAATTTTTTGCTCAACTGTCAAAATCGTTACATTGTTGCTCAAATCAATTTTAAATGCGACATTTCAAGCCAAGGCTTAGCTAGGTAAACCTTAATTGTAACTTTTATTGTTTCAAAATACTATGGTAGTTTTGCGATAACGTTAGTATTTAGTTTGGGTATTTGATTTTAATATAGGGTATAACTTTTGTAGTAGTTGTAAAAGTGAACGTGTCTTTGATCTCTTTGAAAAGTTGTCAGAACGACGGCAGTAGATGGCGATGTTGTGCAAATGAAGCCAATAAAAATTGTCGTATTAAATTTTAAGTTTAGAGTTTTTTTTTTTTTTTTTGCGGAATTCCGCACGGGTCACCTAGTTTATCTGATTTGTATATAATGTTAGTTACTATAAAATTCGATAGATGTTGCTGGACAATGACCACCGTTTTTATCTCAAGGATTTTGATCAAATGAAACAGCTTGTATAAAACGCTATCTAGTGAAGCCTTGGCACAGCCAAAAGTATAACAGCATGAAAATCCTATTCTCTTGAAGTTTATATTTCTTCTTCTGACAAAACATTTTACTTAACACAAATTAAAAACTTCAGACAGAAAGCCGATTTTGTATAGTGACATTGACTCATAAAATCAATTTCACAATTATGATAATGCATATATATATATGCATATATATTTCTTTTTTGAAGCATCTCATTTATAAATAAAAATTTATCGGCTTATTTTTCATTTTTCTTATGCTCTACGCTTCACTTGACTTATTATTTGGACTATCCATCCTAAAAATTGCTCAAAAGTCGTTGCAGAGTAGGATAAAGAACTTTTCTTGTCAAACTATTAAAAGTTTTTACTAGCATTAGGGCAATTGTGATTTTCTTATGCATTATAGTCTCCATTTTAATGCAACTAAAAATATTTTTTCAAGAAAACTAAAAAATATATAGAAGTAATCGTGAAACAAAACGTGAAATTAACAAAAACGAAAGTAAAAAAAAAAATCTGATTTAAGCCTTATACTTTATCAGAAATTTTATTTAAGGCTAATTGGTATTGTTGCGAATTAAATTAACGCAGGACGCTTTTAAAAGTAATAACATTTTAACGCATAAGACGAATTCTAAAAGATTAATTTTAGATTCGGAGGATTAATTGCTTATGAATTATTATGAAATATACAATTTTAACTTTTACAGTCACCCTTCGTGACATTATTTAGAAAGTTGGGTATTTTAATTGTTTTTAAACTCTACTATTAGGTGTTTTTTTTTTTTTTTTTTTGTTATGTAGTCGAACTTCGTTAATTCAAACAAGCATAAAACGAATTACCACTAAGACGAACTGCATACTTTGTAATGTACCACATTCAAGCTACTTACTGACTTCAAAGATATAGACTTTTGTTTCTTGTGCGACCACTTTACCTCATTGACGGCTTCATTCCACCAAAGAGTATCAACTACTAGTTCTGCAATAAATCAGACAAAACATACCAACTCCTCCATTCCTCTTCTATTCTTCTATACTTTCAATACATGCTTTCATGTTGCCAATTTTAAAATAAAATTGTTACAAAAGAAATTCTAAATATGTTTACGCATTTTTTTCAATTATTAGGTACAATAATTAAAACTGTAATTTCCCAATTAGCATTTATATTAAAATGGGCTTCTGTAGGAAGAACACATTGAGCTGCCAGTTTCTTGTTTAACCCATTAATGCCTGACTTTTTTTTTTTTTTCAACGATACTTTGTATACTGGTTACAAATAGTGTTTAATGGACAGGAAAAATAGTTAAAAAATTATCATGTAAAACATAAATTTTTTATTTAAGAAAGAAAAATCGTCCCTAAAAAGGGACGCTAGGCACCAGAGGGTACATACTTTTTTACCAGAGGAAGAAATAAAAGCAGCAATTAACACAAACTAGATGCAGAGTAGGAAGTAGATGCAGAGAACAAGGAAATATTGGTGTTGTTGAGCATGAAAGTCAGCAAAACATTTGTTCTGCAAACCTACGTATTGCAGTTGCTGCATTCCGATAAGTTCTTTTACTTCAATGGGCACATCTTACCTGAGTCTTATTTAAAGTAATATAACAACTAGCCTCATAATACCTAACTCAACTCTCTTGAGCTCAATGCATGTTGTACAGCAGCTTCTAAAATAAAAATGAAGAGCTGCTACCACTATTCTTTAGAGTGGATCAAAAACCGGTAGTTCCCGATATTTGAAGCATGGGATCTTTTTCCCTATGCAACGATTGTATTGAGCAACCATATATGTTTGGTTCATCAATTTCAATTACTTTCTTTTCGCTATTGGACAATCACTTAGCCTTTACAATAGGATAAACTCCATGAAGATTCAATGCAATAGTTATGAAATTGCTATTATTCCACCGAACCAACGTAATATTATTTTACCTGTCATCGACATTTATTCAAAACTTCCTCTCTTTTCTTTTTTGAACAACGTAACTTTAGTTCATGGGCATTTTTTAATCCGATTCTTGCACAAAACCTTGCTGAGACAAATCTGTACCTCAGAGCCAGACTAACGCAAGTCCATTTTCGTCATTTTTCGGTAGAGGGGAAAAACGATTGTCGAATACATCATTTTTCCCCTCTACTGAAAAATGACGAAAGTGGACTTACATTAGTCTGGTTCTGAGGTACAGAAATAATCCCGTAGGAGCGCAAGAGAAGTAAATAAATTGTCACAGTAGAGATCAAAATTGGCATGCTTAGGGAATTCTGAAATTAAATCTGCAACCCCCCCCCCTTTTCCCAAACAACAGACACATATGCAATCCTTGAATTCTTCATCCAGGTGAAATGCTAAGCTTCTGAAACAGCTTAGGGCTTCTTCAACAGTCAGATTAAACAATAATAAACACCAAAATGCATAATGGAAAAGTAATTAAATACAACGAATAATTAGTGTTTTAAAGAATTACATTTTTGAAATAGCTTTCTTTTAAAATTTACCTTGAGTATTTTTTGTAATTAAAAAAAAAGAAGAGAAAATATTTAAGAACATTGTATAATTAAGTTTATATATAGTAATTAATTTAACTTAGATTTTGAAAATAAAATAAGTTTTAAAAATGACAATTATTATCTGTTTTTCAGTCTAAAAACATTTACTAATTTTTTTTTATATAAATTATAGATTCTAAGCAAGAAATCAGCAACGGTTAAACAATGCAGCCTTTGGTGCCTAGCGTCCTTTTTTAGGGACGTTCTTAAATTGCTATAAAATCCTAAAAAAATTTAAAATTTACAAAATTGCAAAAAAAGGTAAACTAAAACATCGATCAAAGTAGCACATATATCAAACACAGATAGAGTTACTTGTTAATAACTCTAAAAACTTAGCCTTTTGTTCTTGAGATTGTAAACGATGTAATTTTTTTAAAAGGTCATAATCAAATGGCTACAGATCACACTTCACAGCGGTTATGTGCTGCAATCTGTTAATATAGAATTGAAGCAATACCAAAGTAATAATTGAACACAATTATTTGGTTGAAATGTTCATTTTTGGAAAATGCAGACACACTTTTTGGACCGTCCCTGAAAAGGGACGCTAGGCATTAATGGGTTAAAAAAAAGAAGCATTTTTTATGCGTCTGTGGCATACTTCAATATACTATAGGTTGAGTTTTTTCCTTTCCTTTTTTTTCAGTTAATCCACTTCATTGAAGAAGGTCAGTGGAATATATTTAAAACAAATGGAAGTTTTCAAAAAAAAAAAAACCTGTTTTTGTAAGTCCAAAAAAAAAAAAAAAAAACATTGCAACATGGTTTTAAAAAATATCGAGTAAAAACAATCAGAAGCGTTGCGTAATTAAAAGAAATTGACTTCCACACTTAATTAAAATGTACTTTTTAGAAACAGTGAAAATCAATCACTTTTTCCTATCGCAAAAAAAGAGCATTTTTTTCTCAAGTTCATGATTGCTGGCTCCTCTTTTTTTCTAATTTAGTGTGTACCATTTTTCGCTTGAAAAAGTTAATTAATGCATGAGTCTTCCTTCATAATATGTTACTGGTATTAATGTCTTTTTTTTTCCTATCTCTATTTTTGAAAGATCGTAATTGACTTTAAGTGGAACGATATCAAAAACCATTTTGTAAATTGATAATATGTTTCAGTGTATATCTTCCCTTTGATAGGAAAATAACGCTTTCTTTGTTGTCGTATGTTATCCTTTTTTCTTCTTTATTTTCTTCTTTTTTTTTTTTTAACTTCACGCATGTAATGTGTATTTTAAAAAGCCTTCTTTTTAGATTCGGTTTTAGGTAAAAATCAATTCAATTTGAAAGTAAAATTCTTAAAAGCAAAAATAAATCATTATATTCAATACACCGCCACTCGGCAATTTCGATCCATGGACTGCAGTGTCGAGCTTATTATGCTCTCTAGCCCTTGCTTAGGGGCGGTTACTCGCTGCTTTATACCTTAAGCTCTGCCTAAAAAAAATTTACGAGTTGTACCGTACCAAACGCGGTCGCTCGCTGGTATTCTAATTTCACATTAGCTACCAGTTTTTTTTTTTTTCTTTGGCTCTCTTTGCTTTATAAGAGGATTTTTGCCTCCAACTCGACTATTTCATATTCCATGCTGATGAGAGCATAATAAGCTCGAAACTGCAGTCCATGGATCGAAATAGCCGAGTTGGCGGTGTATTGCATGTTTCTTCCTTAGCCCTTGCTTAGAGGCGGTTACTCACTGCTTTATAAAACATTATAGTTTTTATTGACTTAGGGTGATTCCGTTTTTTAAAAAAAAGCATTGATTACTGCACAAAACAGACTGCAGAGGCTCCATATACGTAAAGGCCTTGTTTCGTTGCATGAACTTTTAAAGAATATGAACCCTACTTCTATAAAATACAGTTAAACATTGAAAATTCAAGAAACAGTATTTATATGGTGTTATTTTGGATCCGTAACGGTCGTATTTTACGAGATACGTCCACTACGGAAAAAAAGGCTGTTATTTCAATATTTTTTCTGGAAATCTCCAAAATTTAACTGCATTTTATGTCAAGAAAGACAATGTTCTTCATAAAGTTCGTGATTAACAAGAACAAAATTAAACCAATTCAGCAAAAAATTAAACGCATTTCTTGTCTTTGTAAGCTATTTTGTCAAAAACTGATAGGTCCGTTACCACGGAATTGACTTATAATAGATATTTGGTTGCATCAAGCTAAACTTCTCAATTTGATAATCCTTGAAAAGGTTTAAAGAGCAAATAGGAGTAGGTTTAGTTTATCAAATATTACTGATAAAAACCAGTTTACTTTCTTGTTTATTATGGACTGGAAATAATGTTTTCATTGTTAACTATAAAAAATATTTTATCTTCAAGCATTTACAAAAACATTTAGGTTATTTTAGAATGACTCGAAAAAAATGCAAATGTTTTATTCCACTTCCATTGCTCGTTGCACTATTTGCCACCTTTTCACAAAGTCCTGAATTGACAGATAAAAACTGAAGTAAGAGAAAATAAAACTCTTACAACCAAAAGAGATTGTTGAAGACAAGGATTCATTTGTCACCTACAGCCAACAAATGACAGAAAGCAACATTTTTCAAACTGCACAACAAACCTATTTCTTGGATGAATGAAATACAGTTCTTTTTATACAAAAACCGCAGAATATGTTATGAAACTTTTACTTCAGAAATTTCTTTTAGTAAAACTGTATACAGTCAAAATTTCAAACGTGTTCTTTTTGCTGTAAATGGAAAATATTATTGTGTGCACTCTTTGAAGTTAAAATGACAAATATGTGATATATGATAAGTTATATTTATCATTAGCATTTGTGGTTGACTTTTTCAGTATCTTGGAGCGTGCAGGAAGAAAATGGCGAATAAATTTCTATCGCTATTTTGACTTGCAAACATTTGTTGAAAAACATAATTTTGTAAAAAAGTGAAGCTTGTTTAAAAAAAAATTGAAAATGTATTTTAAATGAAAAAAAAAGTTTAACAAGTATATTTTGAATCTGAAATTATTTTAAGTTTCTGCACAAGATAATTTCTTTTAATAACTTATTATTTTCAGTATTATAGTTTGTTGGTTGGTTTGATTGGATTTATTGGCGCAAGAGCCTTATAAGCTATACTGCACCAAACGATATTTTTGTACAAAATAAAGACATGCTAAAACTAAAATTATTAAAATCCGTCGGACATAAAACTTTCTAAAATTTTAAAACCATTTCTAAAATAGTCCAGTAACCTAGTATATCGTAAGTTGCATCAAATGGTGGTAGAAGGTTTCTTTTTTTTATCTTGCTTGGGATGTGACCAGGATGAAAAATCCAAGTTTTCGACCTCGGCAGCCTCCCGGATCACTTTTGAAAATCCACAAAACTGCTAATTTTTCGCACTTTTTTTGCTTTTTCCCTATTTTGACCATGAAGGAGCCCAGTTTCGGCAAATATCATATTTACGCATTTAAACTAGATTAAATTTCCTACACTTTGAAAAAAAATGAAGTTTCTAGCTATAATAGTTTTTAAGATACAGCTTTCCCAAGTTTCGCAAATTTTCAAAAATTTAAAAATTTTAACGAATTTTCATGTTTTATTATGTGTTAGCCACCAAGGCGGCAAGGGTAGCCACCACGGAGGCCACCCTGACCTCCCTACCTTGTAAAAACCGCCTGCGGTGGGTTGATGTGCACCGCCTTCGGCGGTGTACTTTGGGTTTTTAGCATAGCGCACTTCTAGAACCATTTCATTCTCAACACTGCACTTCGGAGAAGTTTGGACCACTCTGGAGATGGCAGGGGAAAGCGGAACTGTATTGTAAGAGGGGAGAGGTCACTATTAACAACAAGAGGACTGATATTGAAATACAAAATTTATTTAACAAACGATTTTAACAAGGGTATACAAAAATGGTAAATGAAATTCAAGAAAAACAAAATGAGGATTGAAGGTATGGCATTGATGCTAGCTCATCTTATCGATACGATTCAGGCGGTCAAGTTGCAAACGAAAGTTCTTTACTCCATTCAATGCCATTTTCCTCGTCCTGCACCTCCAAAACGGATGACAATACTAAGTGGAATCTCATCTCACAAACAAATTAAATCAGATTAAGTGTTGGCGAGATCTCTTTGCTTGATGTACAATGTTTGTTAATATTGCAGGTACTGACATAACAGGATATTGACGTTATGACAATCTCAAGAGGCAGTAGGTGTCATATGAGCAGGGTATGTTTATAAATGGTAGCATATCACTTTAGTTGTTTGGAAGGGTAGATATTTCGTAGCCTCTTCCATAAACCCACTCCATCCAGGTAAGCTCTGAAGATTCAAACTCTTTCCCAACAGCCATGCAGCATCTGTAGGAAGTGGTGTAATATCTTCAGGTATTGGATGAATACCTGTACTTTAAACGTTTTTAACGTTTTAACGTAAACAGTACTTCAGAAAATGAAGGCCTGTTGTTCGTTTTTACAGTTGTATGTGAAACAGGTCCAACTGCAACGGATGATTCTGTTGAATTAGTTGACTGGCAGAGCAACGTGTTAAGTGCGGTATTTTCCCTTCCGGACGTACCGAGTTATTGGGAGTTACCATCATAATTCCACCTATTGCGTGGAAAGTGCCCAACCCGTCCAATGTCTTGACGTTAACATCGGCATTGTCGAAACAGAATTGAATGAAAGCATTATCATCCAACTGAAGTTTGTCTGGCCGCATGATGGCTGATGACTCAAGAGCAGTGACTTCCTTGTAGCTTGCAAAAAATCCCAGGGATGCCAGAACTTCAACAAGATGTTTCGATCCAAATTTATGATACAAATAAGTGCCAACGCCATGTAGTAATAATGATAGAAACGAGCGGGTCCGCACTGATGATATTATGGAATGTGCAAGAGCTATACATTTTGTATGATAACCATCCAGAATGCCTCGTTTATGTGTGATTACCAAAGTTTTTAAGAAAAGTGAGAGGGTATCTGGGATTACAGATTTGACGTTGCTCAAGAAGTCGGTTGAGGATTCATACAGAGCTGTTTCATAAACTTGGGATCGAATATCTTCCCGGATAATATCAGCAGCCGCTTTCACAACAGACAATCTTTCCTGTTCAGGACTTAATTTACTGGTTTCTTGATACCAGGCATTTGTAAGTATTTTGTGACCAGTATTCTTGAAGCAGACAACCGTTTTCTTAAATGCAACGTCCGCGATGAGTATGTCTTCTCCATACTTGTCAAAAAGTCTTTTTTAATGGTTCGAGTATCAGGCTTTTTTCCTTCTATGAGATTGATAAGGAAAGTGAAAACTGACACTCATCGGCATGCTCTTCAAGACAAGCAAATATGATTGCCATATCTTCATCAATGGTAGACTGTCGATGACCACCTCTTAGAAGTCTTTTGGATGGTGCTCTGTATTTTGGCAAAACAGATGGTATTGCATCGAGTGCAACCAAATCAGTATCCTCTGAAATTCGTTCCTTAATTTTCAGCGCCCATTCGTCACATCTTCGTTCAGCTGCCCTCAGTATGTTTGAGATCAAATTTTTCTCAACAGTGATCACAGTATTTATTTTTCTGCCGGTTTTTTCTTCTGAGATTCAATGAACTCTTTTGTTATAACTTCTTCACATAAGAAACACTGTTCTCTGAAATTGAACTTCACAGAGAAAGCTCTGGTTACCCGTATCACATTTGTATCTCCACGTTTAATAGCTGCGCTGATCAACTTAGGATTGTTGTAACGCTTCTGACATGCTGAATGTACATAAATCTCAGTCAAACGTTTCAATAAAAGTTGATTGTCATTATTTTTTAATTTAACACTGGACGCATGTAGGGTTTTAACTCCCTTTTCTTTCACTAGCACTATTTCACCTTTATCCAAACCCTCATTGCATATGAAACACGTAGAGCTCGCGGACGGTTCGAACTCCGACATGATGATTTTTCGTTCAGCTATAAGCAAACTGCTATCAACTAAGCCACGACTCCAAACTACTAACTGAACCGTTGAGGAGTTCTATTTAAAAAAAAAGGGGGCAAACTCCCCTCACTGCGGATTTAAAATTATCAAGGGAAACTAAAAGCCAGAGCTAACGCATGAATGACGAACTATCTCGTCCATTGACCAAAACCAGTTGAAAGTTAAGGGAGCTTGAAAAGGGGCTTGCCCCTTCCCTCTTCTCCCCATTGAGGAAACAGCTGCTTATCAAAGGAGCAATATGGTAGGAATGTGGTTTGAACTAGAATGTTACCTGGACAGGTCCATCCAATGATAGCTACAGAAGGGTTCGACTGCTTGTCTCAGACATAGACAAGAAGTTCTGTCAAGAACTAAACGAGCCTACTTTCCCGTACATCGAAATCGGCATTGTAGCATCTGATCAATATTCTCTTGATTATCTGAAACTGAAAATTATGTCAAACATACCTCTATAGCACTTAAAGCGGATTTCTAAAAGCAAAATATACCCCTCTCATCAGATGAAATAGACACGTAAAAATTAAATAAACGAGTCAATTAAGTTTTGTCGCACCTTTTAAAGAATGTAACTGTTATAGTTCTTCCGTAGAAAAATTCCACAATCGTTTTCAAAAGAAAAAAAAATAAGCAAATAAAATAAAAGTACAAAGAACTTCAAAACACATTTTATCAAAGAAAGGAAAAAAAACTCGTTCGTTAATAAAATGTCTTGAATTTCATTTTTAATCCGTTGCCAGTTGTTAAATATAAATAAAGAATAAAATGCTCTCGTGAATGACAAATTTTTGTTAACAAAAAAAAAAAAATATCGTCTGCCAAAAAAAAATCATAATAATAATAAATTAAACAAAACAAATAAATAAATAAACAAAAAATCGTCTGCCCAGTCAGTCATTTTTTTCTGAGCCTGCATTTCCGCCAGGTCTGCGGAGTCGGAGTCGGAATCAGAGTCCTCACAGAAGATTATTCAGAAAAGTACTTTACAATACATTATTTATCGAAACCATTTTCTTACAAAGTTAGTTTGAAGGAAATCCGCCTTGAAGTTCAGAATCAACATTCAATTTAAATTTCTCCTTAGGCGCTCATGTTAAAATTTTTTCTGAACGGTTCATCATTGAACGAAAATTGTTCAAATTGAAAAGTGAAATATGGGAAGGAGCCTCTCTGAGATCTTTCGAACAAAAAAAAAGTTTATTCAATTCCGACGGTTCACTTAAAAGTTATTAGGTGGGGAAAGGTTGTTTGAACGGTTCAATGTTGAATGAAAAAAATGTTCAAATTGAAAATTTAAATACGGTAATGAAGCATCCTTGCCGAGATCTTTCGAACAAAAAAAAGTTTGTTTAAATCGGACTGTTCACTCAAAAGTTATTAGGTGTGAGAGCTTTTTTGAACGGTTCAATGTTGAACGAAAAAATTGTTCAAATCAAAAATGTAGGTACGGGAATGAAGTATCCTTGAAAAGATCTTTCGAACAAAGAAAAGTTTGTTCAAATCGGACTGTTCATTCAAAAGTTAGTATCGCGGGACCGGTTATTTGAACGGCTCAAAGTTGAACCAAAAATTGTTCAAATCAAAAAATCAAATATGGGAATGAGCTGTACTCGCCGAGATCTTTCCATCAAAAAAAAGTTTGTCCAAATCGAAATGTTCATTCAAAAGTTATTAGGGGGGGACAGACAGACCGACAGACCGACCGACCGACCGACAGACACACAAATTCCCCATCTCAATACCCTACTTTCAAATTTTTAATTTTTCGATATTTATTTCATTTTTTTGTTTCTTTTTGACTTTTTTTTACTTGGCGATATTTTTTTACTTGGCGATATTTTTTTTACTTGGCGATATTTTTTGGACTTGGCGACATTTTTGGAACTTGGCGACATTTTTTAGATGCATTAAGCCAATTTTAATGCTTTTTTCGTTTCTTTTATTTTTAACGGGAAAGTAGGCTAAAAAAAGTATTGGACTCTTGAAAAGTTTGAAATTCCGACGTTTTTGCATGTTTTGAAGTGTGTGGAGTCCATTTCTTTCTTTGCGCATTTCTTTCCACCTTTACTGAATGCGGGTCGATAAACGTGATTCCTATTTTATGATTATGAAATTTAAATTAATTTACTTTTTATATTAAGACATTGTTGAATAAATGTTTGTTTCACTAACTCATTTCAGACAGGTTATTGAAGACATAAAGACACTTGCATATATGATGAAACAAGGAAATAAATTTAAAATTTTCGAGTTTGTAGAATTTTGCGAAATTTTGAGAAACTGTGTCTCAAAAACCAGTCTGACTAACTGGCCGATTTTGGTTTAAAATAACAGCAAATTTAGACTAGTTTAACTATCTAAAATGTAATGTAGTCGGCGCTGCGAAGACTCCCAAGTACATTGTTGAGAATAAAATGGTCCTAGAGATGCGTTGTACTGAAAACGCAAAGCACACCGCCGAAGGCGGTGCACAAAACCCTCTGCAGGCGGTTTTCATAAGGTGTTAAGGTCAGGACGGCCTCCGTGGTAGCTACTCTTGCCGCCTTGGTGTCTAGCACACGATAAAACATGAAAATTCGTTAAAATTTATAAATTTTTGAAAATTTGCGAAACTTAGGAAAGCTGTATCTTAAAAACTATTACAGCTAGAAACTTCATTTTTTTTCAAAGTGTAGAAAATTTAATCTAGTTTAAATGCGTTAATATGATATTTGCCGAAACTGGGCTCCTTCATGGTCAAAATAGGGAAAAAGAAAAAAAAGTGCGAAAAATTAGCAGTTTTGTGGATTTTCAAAAGTGATCCGGGAGACTGCCGAGGTCGAAAACTTGGATTTTTCATCCTGGTCACATCCCATGCAAGATAAAATAAAGAAACCTTCTACCACCATTTGATGCAACTTAGCCCCCCATGTTCAGAACAAGGTTACTGGACTAAAAGAGACATTTACAAAGTTTTACATACACAAAAAGCCAATCTCCCTAAGAAACGGGAGAAAATTAGTATTTCAGTATTATACAAATGCATATAATTACATTTTTTTAAATATATTTTGCACTAAAACATGCAGTACGTATAAATATGTTACACACATCTTGTAAAATTATTTACTCAAAAAAAAAAAAAAAAAATCAAATGTAGACATTTAAAATTTCAGAACTATATTTTTATTACTATTTTTTTTTCTTCAGGCGGTGCACGGTTTTTCCTACTTCACAATAGTGTTTATAGAACTCTTTGAGAGGACAGAGTGACCTATCGAACATTTTGGTTCCAAGAGATGTCTGTGTCCAGCCTTGTTCGAAACATTTTAAAATACTATATTATCGTCAATGGTTGCTACGTCAGAAATAATGACTGTTGAGACTTTGAGTAAATGGCCACTATGAGAAACTCTTGCTAGGTAATTGATTTCGGAAATTGAATAATTATCTATGAACTGAAACGGTCAAACATTATTTTGGTATGCAATACATCGCCAACTCGTTCATTTTGATCCATGGACTGCAGTTTCGGGATTATTATGCCCTCATCAGCATGGAATACGAAATGACAATGACAATGGGATGCTTCGGGAGCGCTTAGGCATTCAGCCTGTGATCTCCGATGGATGAATGTCATGTGTAGCTGACTATGATGAGGGGTAGAATGATAATGATAGGAGGAAAATGAAAAGCTGATTGGGCAAGCCCAGGGAAGCAGTGTTGATCCAGGATTGGTCAGCAGTTAAGCCGGCGATGCTGTGCCGATACGTGGCGCCGCCTAGCGCCAAGAGAGGGAAGGTGCCATAACCTCTTCTAACCAAGAGAGAAAAAATGGGTAACGTGGGTATTACACCTCAGTCTGAGCGTTGGGTAGCAAATATGGAATACGAAAGTAAACGAATTGGAGGCAAAAATCTTCATATAGAGCAAAGAGAGCCGAAAAAAACTGGTAGCTAATGTGAAATTAGAATACCAGCGAGCGACCGCACATGGGAACGGTACAACTCGAAAATTTTAAGGCAGAGCTCGGGTATAAAGCAGTGAGTAACCGCTCTCGGATCGCCTCCATGGATCGAAATGAACGAGTTGGCGGTGTATTGCACGTTCCTCCCTTAGCCCTTGCTTAAGGGCGGTTGCTCACTGAATTATTTTGGTACTTGACATTAGTAACAAACTTAGAAAAATCGACAGGTAAAATATGTATCAATTTATTCTAATCTTAACCATACTAAATGATCCCTCAGCAGTCGTATTAAACCCTACTAACAATGCATTTTAGGAAATAGGGGAAACGGTATAGTTATTGGGCCACATTAGCGGCATCGTATTTGTATGTTTGAATAAAAAATTAATGAAATATTTCTGCATAAATAAAAAAATACTTCAGGTGATACTATATTAATGTATTTTACTACTTATACTGTTTGAAAACACTTTTGCAAATATATTATTAGAAAAAAGTCAACGCAAAAACAAAAATGTCAAATTGATAGTAATTGGCCACCTTATCATAGTTATTGGCAATGTAAAAATTCAATGTTATACTGGATTATTCTTATATATATGAATATATTATAACTTTACATGAATATAGTACTATGGTATATTAGATTAATATACCATTATATGAATCTATTATACCATAGTAACAATATATTTTAACATTACGCCATCATATGAGTATTATACCATTATATGAAGGTATTATACCGTTAATTGAATATATTTGCAATTTATTAAGTATATTATGATATTATAGCATTCAATATTTCTCCATCTTTTTCTTTTCTATTTTTTGACTTTTCCTTATTTGCTTTTGTCTCCTTTAAAGCATTTCTTTCCGTACGGCTGCTTGTCCATTCCGTTCTCTTTTCTTTTCTTTTGTTCAATCTTTTTGCTGCTTTCAATGTTGCTTTTTTTCAATAGCTGCTCAAAAATTCTCAGAAATTATAAAGAATGGTTTTTCTTCTATCCTCTTAATATATTTTCTCTCACTCTTTGGCGCATTTTGTTCGTAATCATCGATGAATTTGCTACAATGAGTGCTTTCATTTGAAGAAGATGGCATACACAAATATATAGGCGTTTTCAGAGTAGTTCTACCAATCGTTGCTATCACATTATCTTCACTGGTCAGATTTGCATTTGTTGTTGTAATACTTGCAATCAGTATTTCAGTATTGATAGAGTTGTTTTGAGAAAGATTAGTCTGAAAAACAGCGCCAATATTTGTATAACGGTCGTGCATTATTTAAAACTCCCTTCTGATATTTCGGTGCTTTTATCTTGTTCATTTCGCCTCCAAAAATATTTTGGAAGTCTTTTAGAGACATGAGCTTATTTCATACATTAAACTATTTATCTGATGTTTCTGTTGCTAAACATTTAAAGTTATGAGTAGCATTCTCATCATAGGGACCAAATACTGTAATTTTCTGAAAGTATTGTTACAGCTATTGGTCACAGCAAAATTTCAATTTATAAGAACATTTTTTTATATTACACCTCCAATTCACTTATTAGGCATCACAGCTGTACATCTCATAGGATTTTTAAAGTTGTAAATACATTACGTTCTTTTAAAATATCGCATTAAAAAAATCTACAGCCTTCACGTTTTCTTAAGAAAACGACCTGTTTTTGTTAGGACTCCGAGAAATCACAAATCACAAAATGACTTAAATTACCTATCGCAAACTCGTTTATATGTTTTAAACACTTATTAAACATGCTACCTTCACATATTTTTTAAACCATCTTTTAACCAAAAGGTTGCCTGTTTTTTAGCATCGAAGTTGAAAAGGCCAATAACTGTATGGGGGCCAATAACTATACCGTTTCCCCCTAGTTTAGGTTTATTCTGAAAACGTAAATTATTTTGAAAATGAGTGGTTATTAGGTTACCATATTTTATTATTGAGGTCAAGGTAGTATTGTGTAGGTAATGTTTCTTTCGCTGAATCTAGTTCATTCATTCAAAAAATGCACTTTTAATTTTAACCGAAATAGTATATTTGAAGCAGGTTTCAAAAGTTTAAAATGTTTATCATAAAAAATGGGGATATAATTAAGTTTTACTGCTCATACTTATTTCTCTAACTCAGAACCAGAACGACGTAAGTTGTTCTTAGATTACATCGTCGTTCCTGTCGTTATTAGGTTACCATAATCTATTATTTAGGTCAAGGTAGGATTGTGTAGGTTTTGTTTCTTTTGCTGAATCTAGTTCATTCATTCAACAAAATGCCCTTTGAATTTTAACCAAAATAGTATATTTGAAGCAGGTTTCAAAAGTTTAAAATGTTTATCATTAAAAATGGGGATATAATTGAATTTTACAGTTCATACTTATTTCTGTACCTCAGAACCAGAACGACGTAAGTCGTTGATAGGTTACATCGTCGTTCCTGCCGTTATTAGGTTACCATATTCTATTATTTAGGTCAATGTAGGATTGTGTAGGTTTTTTTTTTGCTGAATTTAGTTCATTCATTCAAAAAAAAGCCCTTTGAATTTCAATCGAAATAGTATATTTGAAGCAGGTTTCTAAAGTTTGAAATGTTTATCGTAATAAATGGGGATATAACTGTCCCTCAGAACCAGACTAACGTAAGTCCATTTTCGTCATTTTTCAGTAGAGGGGAAAAACGATGTATTCGACAATCGTTTTTCCCCTCTACCGAAAAATGGCGAAAATGGACTTACGTTAGTCTGGTTCTGAGGTACAGATAATTGAGTTTTACTGCTCATACTTATTTCTGTACCTCAGAACCAGAACGACGTAAGTACAAAAATGGCGATTTTCACTTTTTTGCCACATTTTATGTAGAATTTTATTCCGCATCGACCCATTGGGAAGTTATTCTCGAAAAGAAATTCTTTCACAATTATTTAGCAGAGGTAAAAAAGTGTGAGTTCCATCCTTTGCACGCATCCGACAATCGTTTTCGCCCTCTACTGAAAAGTAACGAAAATTGACTTACGTTAGTCTGGTTCTGAGGTATAGATTTTTCTATGAAGAAATTTCATGGAATAATACTTGTGTGTTGTGGACATTAGAGCATGAGACTAATACATGATTCATTTCATTTCTCAAAATTCAAGTTGTGATACTTTCTGCTCGACAGAAGCAATAATTCAAATTTTAGCATAAAACAATTGAGAAAAAAAACATAATTATATCTGTGAACAAAGTAACAAATATTTGGACGACTTTCAAGTAAAACTTTTATGACAATTCAAACTTGATAAACAACATATCTTTCATATTTTTCAACTAAAGCCAATTTAATGGGTAGTTTTGCAAATTTCTGGAAAAAGTACACATTGAATCCCATAAAAATTTCATTCCGAAATTCATTATTCATCAGAATGCAAAATTTTGTCTTTATCTCGTCGTTTTCACAGTTTTTTATTTATTTATTTAAAAATGTGGCTCAGTGAGAAACGTTCTTTTAATAAATACGACTGTGTGAAGTATTGAAGTGCTTAATGCACAACATATGGATGCATAAAATACTACGAAAATTTTTACTATTTGTGTTTTTTTTAGGATTTCCTCTCAAGTTAGAGTTAAAATCGAATTGAATGTCAAACTTACACAGCCGGAAATATTATGAAGCACTGCAATGGTCTCAATAGTCTCACTCAGTGTCTCAGTAGTACTTTACTGAAAATCTGAGTTGTTTTGCCTGTTCACTTGTGGTTTTTAGCTCACAAACAGTTTTTTGGTGGAAATATGTCTTATTAATTATTCCAGTCTTTATGGTAATCTGAAAAATAAAGAAGCATCAATGACGGTCAAGTAAAACCAATAAGCTATTGTAGAGTTTAAATTCAACGTTAAAAATGCACAAATGTAAACTCTACGTCTTTCGCACAAAGCTTCTTCAATAAGCTATTAATGATTTCTCAAAAAAAAAAAAAAAAAATATTTTCAAAACACTGGAATACGAAAAAAAGTTTTCCTAAGTGACAAAGCTCATATCAAAGACATAAGACGTGATGAATAATCTAGCAACTATGTTTATCCACCTCTGAAGTTTAAAGCGGACTTGAAACCTCTCCAATAGTTAATCTCCTAACAGTTTTAAAGCTTGCAACTCCGCTCGGCATACCTTCACAATCGGATTCTCTACATAATACGTATAATTTCACTCATGTTACATTCATCTAGAAGCTAACATCGTCATGCGTTTATGTGCTCCTTTCATCTCCAATATAAATGTAAACAATTTTTGTAATGTGAGCCATAATCACATTTTTTCATTTATAATTTATCAACATTTCATATAGTTTTTAAAAATGTAAACAATATCCTTACCCATTGCAAAAGTTAATCATTTCCTTCTATAATATTACATTTTAAAATAATAATTGAAAGTTTAAAAAGTTTCCTACGCCCATTTAAAGTAATAAGTTGTCTTCATGTACACGTTAGATTTAGATTGATTAAACAAAAGACTGCAAATTCTTCAGTAATAATTCTTTTGAAACATAAATTATCACGGGTAACTTTAAAATAACGAACTTTACTTTGTAATTAATCTGACGTGGCGTATATTGCTTCCATCAACACTTCTTTTAGTTTAATGCATTTTTGAAAATATTCGAGGAACGTGCTATTCTGTTGCTTAACTAATTATTTGTAAGGAGAAAATGACTTGTATATTTTTTCAGGAAATATTTATCAACTCGTTTCAGTGTTTTAAAAGTGATATAAATAAGTTTGTAATGTATTATTTCAGATATTAATGCAATTTGTTCGATCAAGTTATTTAAATGTTAGCTCTCCTTTCCTCTCTGAAAAGGCAAAGGCTAGTTTGTGTATACAGGGTTAAGAAAAATAATCCCTTTATTCTCCGAAGAGGCAAGTGCTAGTCAACACACTGTAAAAAAGGAATGTTGTTTTTACAGTATAATACAGCTAATTTTATAGTAATAAGTTGTAAAAATAGCTAATTTTTCGGTAATAAACAGTAAAATTGCTAATTTTACAGTAATAAACTGTAAAATTGCTAGTTTTACATTTTATTACTGTGCATTTTACAGTTTTAAACTGGAACCTCTGCTGCCAGTATTATACTGTATTTTTTACAGTATAATACAGTTAATTTTACGGTAACACACTGCAAAATTGCTAACTTTACAGTAAGAAACTGTAAAATTCCTAGTTTTACAGTTTATTACTGTGTATTTTTCAGTTTTCGGCTTCCAGTATTATACTGTAAAACCAACAGTTCATTTTTTGCAGTGCATACAATGTTAAGTGCAACGGATTATTGGATTTCAATGAACTGTTTGTTTACAAATATAAGATGCACAAAAGCGGAAGATATACGAAGAGATATTTTCATTCCTAGAAATTTCGTGCTCAGTCACTGTAAACAATGCTGTAATTTTTATTGCTTTCTTTTTATTTTATATTTTTCAATCATCACTGTTATAACTTCAGCAAAATACACTGTGTGCTGTGATATCGGAATTTAGAAAACACTCTATCAAGTTTGGGAATTGTAGATATAAACGGCAACGGCAATACAGATAGCGTCATCTGAGATTGCGAGGCCTAAGTGGCCGAGTGGCCTGCGCGATGACTTGGTGTACTTGAAGTGATGTTTGGATCCCCTACTTCGTTCCCGATGACATTTTTCCTATTTCGTATCTTAGTTCTTTCGTACGAATGTTTATCAATAAATTTGTTATTATTCTTTGTAATAGAGGAGATTTGTAACGGAGGTATATTCCCTTTCTTGTTTATTTGTTTGTTTATGTAGCAGTAGTGTGCTGTAACATTCTCAGTACTATTAGAAGCAGCATTTTATGAAATGAACAGCTGGCCCTGCCTGAAACTTTATCTCAAATTTCTTCAGTGACTAGATGCAGCCTTTTCATATTTACATAAGAATGCATGCAGAACGCTTTTAACCGAGGAACGTACATTCCTGAAAACGGAAACTACTATCCTGCATTGCAGACATTCTGCACTGTACTGTGCTACAGACCTGATGCCCTCTAAAAAGTGCGTGAACAACGAGGTGGGCTTTTAAACTTCATTCATTTCACACTCCAGGGTCCTCCGTACCTACCACAGTTTTGTGGTTTAAGGCTACAGTGGACAAATAAAATTGATTTTTTTCAATTATTGATTTATATGTCTAAAACTTTGTGTGCTTGTATTATTGTATATTTACGACATCTAAAAGCATAAAAAACACAAATTAGTACAAAAACAATGAATACATTTTTTTCAAATTTCAAATTTAAATATTTTTTAACAAAAATTCAAAATGTTCCAGGCGTCGCAATTTTTTTTCAAACTTTGAATTTCCACTTAATTTCCAATCATTAGGCATGATGGCACAAAACAATGCATTACATGCAATGTTTTATGAGATAGTTTATAAAAGATGGCTAAAAATAATAATTTTCAGTTGAAAAAATCATATAAATTTTCATTTTCAGCCATCTTTTATAAATTATCACATAAAACATTGCAGGTAATGCATTGTTTTATGCAATCATGCCTAATGATTGGAAATTAAGTGGAAATTCAAAGTTTGAAAAAAAATTGCGACGCCTGGAACATTTTGAAATTTTGTTAAAAAAATATTTAAATTTGAAATTTGAAAAAAAGTATTCATTGTTTTTGCACTAATTTGTGTTTTTTATGCTTTTAGATGTAGTAAATATACAATAATACAAGCACACAAAGTTTTAGACATATAAATCAATAATTGAAAAAATCAATTTTATTTGTCCACTGTAGCCTTAACCGGGTTAGGGCCCTGAAGAGCGCTCTGTTCTTAATTTTGATCCAGAACCTGGGGTAGAGTAAACCCTAGGCCCAGCACACCCAGAGGTATCGTTTCACTTGGAGGACTTTGTGACCACGACATTTTTAACGCCTCCCAGCCACCATTAATCAAGACGGTGGATCTTTGGTCGGCTGGAATCGAACCCGGGTCCCTCCGGACACGAGTCCGATGACAATACCGATAGGGAGTACAGTGAACTCCCACTTATGCGCCGGCCCGAGGGACCAACAGAAAAAGGCGCATAACTGAGAAAGACGCATAAGTGCGCAAGCCTATTTAAAGGACTAAAACGCAACATAGGTTTTAATAAGAGAATGAATAAGAATATTTCTATAGACAAGGGACATATTACTACGGTTTGGCCATTACTGTAACGTAACTACAATGATAAAGAGAAAATAAAAATTGTAGCATACCTAATTACAAACTGTTCCCTTTAAAACGATCCATAATCGGCAATTGTTACTCTCCCAAATCTAGTTCATGCGAAAAAAACGCCTTCCGTGAGCAATAAAGGCGAAAGATTAAAGAAGAAAGTGAAGAAACATGCTTATTTTTTAAAGAAAATAAAAATTATTTTTTACATTTTAGGGAAAATTCAGCGCATAAGTGAAATATTTATCTTAAGAGCGACGCATAAACGAATGATACTATCATTAATTTGCTATGGAATATGCTGGGACCATTGAAAGTCGTCGTAGAAGTGAAAAAGGCGCATAAATGAGGCGGTGTATAAGTGAAAGTTCACTGCCCTTCTAAAAATGACACGTAGAGATCAATTAAAAAAATTGTACTCGGAAATGACCAACGGATATCAATAGAGCTAAATCAGTAAAGGTCTACTGATATCAGTTAAACAAAATGCTATGGATCTCTATTGATATTCATAGATTCTACGGTTTTGTTCTACTGAAATCACTAGACCTCTACTGATTTAGCTCTATTGATATCCGCTGGCCATTTCCCGTACATTTTTTTTACTTCTTTGATGCTATGGATCTTTATTGATATCTATAGATCCTACGGTTTTGTTCTATTGATATCACTGAAAGATGCTATGGATCTTGTTTTGTTCGTTACTGATATCAATAGGTCTCTACTGATTTATCAGTAGGGTAGGTGGGGACAAAGACCTGCACGGGGCAAAGCCCTGCATCGACTTTTTGAATAGACCGCCTTAGATTTGAGAACCAGCCTTTTATCGGTGGACACCTGTTGCAATTCCTCAACTGCACCCTGGCGGCCGGTTCTCAAATCTAAGGCGGTCTATTCAAAAAGTCGATGCAGGGCTTTGCCCCGTGCAAGTCTTTGCCCCCACCTACCCTATTGATATCCGTAATCCATTTCCCCCATACAAATTCTTTCTATTGATCTCTATGGGTCATTTTTACTAGGGATAGAACTACTCAAATAAGGTGGTGTGTCATTGCACAAGTGGTGTGCAAAATATCCAGCAGAACAAAAGTGATATATGCTGAAGTTTGGAGTAAATGCACCCACAGCTCGATCATAGCATCCTAAGATTGCAGTTTCGCCCTTACTGGGGACTCTACAGTTAGGAATAGCCAATGATCGAGCCGGAGGCAAAAATCTTCTTAATGTAGCTAAGATAGCCAACAAACTGGTAGATAAAGTGAATTTATCTGTTTATACGTAATAGCATTAATTAGCCACAGCATAAAGATTTTGTACATATCAGGGCATAACACTACATTAAAGTCTCAAATTTTAATGGATACGCATTGACACTCATTATGCATCATATGGAAATGTATGGAAAAGACCCTCAAAATAATGATTCTTAGATTAAAGACAAACTTATTTATGGAACTTCAAATGCTCCATTTTTCACAATGCGCACAATGTACAATTTACACATGAAGAGGCCAATTTTTTTTGTATCCAGTTTAAAGAATAAAAATGTGTTTTTCTTTAATTATCGTTTTTAAAAAATATCTTTGAAATGAATGGTTGAACCATATGTCTGTGATGATTTGAAAGAAAACTATTGATTTTTTTCAAACATAAAGGAAAAAAAAATGACTAGCATGAATCTGTAATATCAGATTTTAAAAAGTCAGAAATTTTATCAGTTAAAATTTCAGTCAAAGTTTATTGTTTTAAAATTATAGTTAGCCTTATTTACAAAGTTTAAAATCATCTGCTTTTTTTATTATTATTATTATTAATAACTTTCCTAGCTCACTAATTTTACTTAGACTTACTACTTAAGTTTAAACTTAATGATTTATTTCTACAGATATCAATTGGAATCAGTATAACCTATCAGATTTCTATTGATGTCAATTAAAGCTTTAAGTGATATCCATTGGGATCAGTATCCTACTGACCAGATTTCTATCGATATCTATAAAGCTTCTATTGATATCCATTGAAATGCTTTCCTATTGACCAAATTTCTATTGATGTCTATAGGGCTTCTATGGATATCCATTGAGGTTATGATCAATAGGCTACAGGTATCAATAGCTTCTATCGATACCAATAGAGACATCTATAAAAATCAATTCATATCAATAGAACTCTACCGATATCAATAGATTTTTCTATTGATCTCTACGTGTCATTTTTAGCAGGGTGTATATGCACTATGCATCTCATCATGCGGAGGTGCAACGGTGTTCAGGTTGTCCGCTCCCAAAAACCATTGGTTTTAACACATATTGCAGATCTTTACGTAGTAGTTCGCATACAGATAAGAATATTCAAGCTCCCCAGAAGGTGAATTTTCACTACACTACATTGTAACAAAATTCCGAAACGGTACAAATTACTTCAGGGAAAAACTCTGAAATTTCACCTATTTCCTGGAAAAATCTTCGCAAAAAAGTTCCCTGAATTGATACAAAATGTATGAATGTGAATTTTTCACGTCAAAGAAGGGCATATGTCCTTTAAAACAGTAGCTATGCAGATGTTCCGTTATTTACTTGCAATTGCTGCGTTAGCTTTGGATATACAGTGCGTTTCAAAATGATAGGTCCACCAGTAAAAACGAAAGTTTTGCTGTTAAAAAAGGTTGTATTGTACACAAAGTACTATTTTATAAATTACATTACTTCATTTAATGTAAAGTAGCTCATAAATAATTTACAAACAATAGGAACAGTGAGGGAAACTAAAATTAGATAAAACAGCTGTTTCAAAAAGATAGGTCCACTGGACCAAGCATCAAATAAATGTTGAATTAATAAGAAATTTTTCTGATTTTTTTTCTGAATAAGCTCATAAATCCTATTTGGCATGGTTTCTACAAGTTTTTGCAAACAATTTGTCCCGATTTTTGACCATTCGGAGGAAATAGCCCTTTTTAAATCTGCAATACTGTTGTACTGCCTTCCGCCTGCATACACCGCTCTTGCGAGTGTACCCCACATGTGTTCTACTGGATTAAGGTCGGGGCCTGCAAGGTGGCTAATCGATAATATGTACAACATTATCCAGAAACCATTCAAAAGTGGACTTTGCAGAAAGGAGAGGAGCATTGTCCGGTTGGAACATGAAGAATGACCCCTAATGGGCTCTGATTGTAGAAGAAATATTGTTCAAACAGCTTGTTATAACCAGCAGCATTCAAACGATTGTCTACAAATACTATATCAGTTTTTTCTGTCCCTCTGAATCGGGAACACATCATAACGGAACCACCATCAGCTTGCATCTTCGAGAATATCTGTCGATCGTTACGCAGATCGTGCCAGTAATAATGCCAACCATTTGGACCATCCAAGTTGAATTCCTTTTTATCACTGAATATCGCACGATGCCTATCTTGTTTCCAGGACATCACATCCTGCGCGAATTTCAATCTCTTTTCTTTGTGCTTTTTAGTCAATTTCGGAGCCTCTTTCCTTTTCCCGTAAACTAAATTTACGAACTTCTTTACCGCTCTGTGAACCAGATTTAGATATTGAAAGGTTTAGTTGTTTAGCCAAAGTGGATATGCTCATTATTTCCAGATTTTAGGTCCCTTACGATAGTGCTTCGTTGTCGGGGTGTCACTTTTGATGGGCGGCCGGATGAATTTTTACTGCTATAAACATTTCTAAATACCATAACATTTTTTGCAACACTTTGCGATCTGTTTAAAAGCTTACCTATTTCTCTATTTGATTTTTCAGACTGTTTAAATGCATCAATTTTCCCCTGCTCAACCAGCGAAAGACTGCAACGACAACCCGCTTTGTTTGTCTACAAAGTGCTGTTCAAATCTGTTTAAATACCTTCACAGCAGCAAGCAAAATCCCGTAGTAAGACTAAGCAACGATACTTATGCAATTTTTTGGAAATAAACTCGGTTGGGGCAAAATTTCTGAAGGTGGACCTATCTTTTTGAAACGTTGTGAAAATGAAAATTTGCATCAAATAAGAAGAAATGATTCATTTTTAAGAAATTTCAACAAACATAGTTATAACAATTACAGATATATAATCACTATCAAAAAAAGTGATTCTTATTCTCAATTAAGAGTCGAAATTTTGAAAAACAAGGGTGGACCTATCATTTCGAGACTCACTGTATTTGTTAAACTTCTCTATAAGTCCTTCACTGTAAAATTGTTTTTAGAGTATAATACAGCTAATTTTACCGTAATAAACTGTAAAAATGGCTAATTTAACAGTAATAAACTAAAATTGCTAATTTAACAATAATAAACTAAAATTGCTAATTTTACAGTAATAAACTGTAAAATTGCTAATTCTTGTTTATTACTGTGCATTTTACAGTTGTAAACTGGCACCTCTGCTGCCAGTATTATACTGATGTTTTTATAATACAGCTAATTGTATAATAATAAACTAAAATTTCTATTTCTACTGTAAGAAACTATAAAATTGCTAGTTTTAAGATTAATTACTGTGCATTTTAGAGTTTTAAATTGGAACCTCGGCTGCCAGTATTACACTGTGAAAACAACAGTTCGTTTTTTGCAATGTTCATGGTAAACCAGGAAGGTGCCAAAGTGACACTTTTATAAGCCTTTTTAAGTTATTTTTGGAAAGTTCCTAAATTATTACACTAACGTGACTGACTTTTAGTGGGAAACTTCACTGATTTTTTCAGTCATGTGACTGGCAGAATTAGTCATCAGACTTTGTAGGGAGAATACATCTCATTACTGTTTGAAAATATGAAGAATCGTTTAGGCTAACGATGAATGAAAAACATTTTTGCTTTAAATTGGCTTCTGGATACATCTGTTGAATGCACTAAAACTTTTTTTAAAAACCTTGATATGCATGAAAAACTTCGTTTCATAGAATAGTCTTCAAAAATTATCTTATGAGCTACTTTAAATAGTTATTTGGAATCGACTTAAAGCTAAATTAAAATGAACTTTTGACAAAATCCATTTCTGTCACTTTTTTCTGCAGTAGTTTTTCCTCACATTCTCAAGAACAATTTTTTTCATGTCTGGTACTTATATGGTACTTTTTTCAATTCTGAAAGCTAATTAACACATAATTCCAGAAACGGTATTCATTTCTACGCATATTTTGCTATCTACATTTTGTAAAGGTAGTATTTGGTTCTTAATAAAAAAAGTTTCAGCAGCATAAGACATTAATTGTAACATTTTTAATTAGGAATAATACCTTTTACAATATTTTTTATGCATCTATTAAGCCAAATTCCCCTAGCAGATTTGTTACCATTGTCTTCACATTTGATTCCTTATTTTTTTATTTTACTGTTAAGATTTTATGTACTTAATAAAATGAAAACCTGAACCCAAACGAATTAAAACCTAACTTTCTGACTTTACGTAAAGGATTTTCTGAAAAAGATAGAATACTAGTTAAGGTTTGTACAAGAAGAGTAAAAATCAAGTCGTTAAAGATTCAAACAAGAATATAGCAGTGCTATATCCTATGGCAGTCGTACTACTTAAAAAATAAATCCGATTAGCTTCTTTTTTTCAGCTTTTTATTGTTACATGCTATTACAAAGTGTGCGAATGCGTGGGGGATCAGCTTTAGTAAAAAAATTTGGTTATTTTAAATTTAATAAATAAATAAATGTTGAAAATAATTCTCGAAACTTGTGATTCAAAAAATAAAACGCTGTCAGATTTCTACAACTAAATTTTACTCGTTTATAAAACTCGATAACGCATTTAAAAAAGAGAAAGCAAGCAAGCTTTTAACTTTAAAAAATAGAAAAATGTGAAAACTGAATCCCACGATTGCTTTCCTATCAAATAGGAACAAGAAGTTCTATCCAAATCTAAAAAAGCCTACTTACTCGTACACCAACGTCGACTTTCTACCCTTTAGGCAATTTTCTCTAAATTAGCTAAGCCTGAAAATTCTGTCATCCATATTTTTTTAACACTTATAAAAGTTGATTTCTAAAACGCACTAAAATGGCAACGCACAAACGTCTACACAAACATGGCAACGCATACACGCCTACATACACATGGCAACGCATACGCGCCTACACACACATGGCAACGCATACACGCCTACACACACATGGCAACGCACACACGCCTACACACACATGGAAACGCACACAGGCCTACACACACATGGCAACGCGCACATGCCTACACTCACATGGAAACGCACACAAGCCTACACACACATGGAAACGCATACACGCCTACACACACATGGAAACGCACACAGGCCTACACACACATGGAAACGCACACAGGTCTACACACAAATGGCAACGCACACACGCCTACACACACATGGCAACGCATACACGCCTACAAACACATGGAAACGCACACAAGCCTACACACACATGGCAACGCATACACGCCTACACACACATGGAAA
Organism: Uloborus plumipes; assembly: GCA_038373865.1. Taxonomy (NCBI): domain Eukaryota; kingdom Metazoa; phylum Arthropoda; class Arachnida; order Araneae; family Uloboridae; genus Uloborus; species Uloborus plumipes. Next base: position 59,378 of record JAXGGA010001196.1, on the reverse strand, counting down.
CGCACACAAGCCTACACACACATGGCGACTCATGCACGCCTACACACACATGGAAACGCACACAAGCCTACACACACATGGCGACGCATACACGCCTACACACACATGGAAACGCATACACGCCTACACACATATGGCAACGCATACACGCCTACACACACATGGAAACGCACACGCACCTACACACATGGCAACGCATACACGCCTACACACACATGGAAACGCACACAGGCCTACACACATACCTATCACATTTCGTTATTGCGAAAAACAGAATTTTAATTCGATATGACGAAATTCATATCGATTGTTTATTTATTTATATATTTATTTTTATTCTTTGTGTCAAAAGCTAATTTTTCGCAGGTCCGTCATTTCAATTTTTTCCAGAACGCGCAAAGGGCACAAAAACAATGCAATTTCATCGGAAAACGTAAAAAACCACGCCCACTTATATGTAAATACATTGATTTCTCAAAGCTGGGGGGGGGGGGCAATTGACTCCCCCTGACCTCCCTAAATGACGGACCTGGTTTTTCGTGTGGTCGCTTTTCAATTGTTTGAAAAATATCCTTATAAGAGCTAAATAAAAAAAATGCATAAATATTTTTCATCAAGAGCTTTTTTCCGACAAAGTTAGTTTGAAGCAAATCCACCATACAGTTTGGAATCTATATATTAGCCCAGAATTTAATAATGGTTCTTTTTTTTCTTGAACTGCTTAAAATTGCACGAATTATTTTCAAGTCAAAAAGTAAAACATGGGAACTTCTTCGAGACCTTTCAAACAAAAAAAAAGTTTGCTCGACTCGAACTCTTGACTTAAAATTAGTAAACGGAGGAAGCAGACAGACAGACCGACAGACACGCATTTTCTCCATACCAAAACTCAGCTTTCCCAAACTTTAGCTTTTCGATATTTACTTAATTACTTTATTTATTTTTGACACTTTCTTCAGCAATATTTCAAAGATATGTTAAATTATTTGCACTGCTGTTTTCCTCTTTCCGTTATATAAGACGCTTAAAGGATGTATTTTGCTGTATCAATAACATTACACAAACGTTTTCATGCGCACTCTTAATGCATCATAGATACTATTTTTATGGAACATAAAAAGAAAAAAAAAAATATTTTCTTACACCAAAAAAAAAATCTATTTTAATCATACATACCTCAAATTCCTCTCTTTGTAATTAAATAGATTAAATAGAGTATTTGAACATTACTCCCAATGGAATGCTAGTTACCTGGAGTTTTCTGAAAAGGTAATAGAGATCGCCTTTACGGTAAATGAGCGAAGGAACCCTTCTCGAATATCATGGGAAATTAATGTTGACTTCGAAAGGCATTTACTGTCTCCACTTATAAGGCTTGATTCGATACATTCCTCTTTATCTCGTTTCTTGCGGGCTAAAGGAAGAAAATAATAAGGATGAAAATCTTCTTTTTCGTTAAAACAAAGGTAGTTTTTTCTCACTGAGGTTTATGTTACTTATGAAACCTATTTCAGACGAATGGAAAATATATTATTAATATTCTTAACAGCGTTGCTAATAGTACCTCTAAAAAAGGATACTTGGATCGTACACTTGAGACAGTGAGAAAAATGTTTTTTGTGCGTAGATTTTTCTATAAAGATTTTCAATTTGCTCTTCTCATATATTCTGTATGCGTTTACAAAACATGTAATAATTTTACTTCAAACTAATTAACATTGTTAAAATTTTGATTTATTGCGGAATTACCGTTTGCTTAAAGCAACTCCAGAACGCTAGTGTAGGTTAAAGCTCTTATATAAAGGACTCCTTTATAAAAAGCTCTTATATAAGGACTCATAAGACATTTTGGCTCTAAAATTCCAATCTTTTAAAATGATTCTTGGCCATCTTGTCCCACACATCACGCTCATGTATTTCATTAAAAAAATATTGTTTTTAAAGTGTAGTTAACGATATTTTTTGATTCAGAAATCACAGACCGGTTTGGAACTTCGGCAAAAAACTTCGTTCATCTCCATATATTATTTCTCTAAGCCGAATCCTATACCCGGTCGAAACTCGCTCATTTCTTTATCGAATTGCATGAAAATTTATGATTTTGAAGCTTATCCCGCGGGCTATTGACGAAAATTAGACCCACCCTCTAAAAAGTGTCGGTTCGTTTTTTATTCGAACTTCAGTTTTTGGGCACAAAATTGACTCTATCTAGCGAAATAATTGTCGTATCGTCTCCATTTTGATTTCATTCGAAAGATTAAAAAAAAAATGCATTCTTTAGAACGTTTCTCCGCTAGCGCCGCGTAACGAGAATCTCGAAAATCCACGTTTAAGCTACTTATAAGCGATTGAAGTTTGAAAAAGTTAAATTTTTTGCTCAACTGTTAAAATCGTTACCATTGTTGTTCAAATCAATTTTAAATGCGACATTTCAAGCCAAGGCTTAGCTCGGTAAACCTTAATTGTAACTTTTATTGTTTCAAAATACTATGGTAGTTTTGCGATAACGTTAGTATTTAGTTTAGTAGTAGCCTTGGGTATTTGATTTTAATATAGGGTATCACTTTTGTAGTAGTTGTAAAAGTGAACGTGTCTTTGATCTCTTTGAAAAGTTGTCAGAACGACGGCAGTAGATGGAAAACAAGGACTGAAATCTTTGAACCTGAATAACTCAATTTTAAGTTTAGAGTTTTTTTGTTTTGTTTTGTTTTTTTTTTCTGCGGAATTCCGCACGGGTCACCTAGTCACCTTTTAAAAGAATTATGAAATATATGAGCGTCACTGGGGAAAATGGCGGCATTTTCAGGAAATGGTCCTCTTGCGTTTTGGCGGTTTAGGTGTTGTGACTTCGTGTTTATAAAGATCCTTCAAGCCTTATAAAGTTATTACGTGATGAGTGTTACGTGTAATGAGGGAGTTTTTCGTTTTCCATGCAAAACAAAATCTAAAAGAGCACGGTCGAAAATATGGCGTGAATTGCTTTTTTGCTTACTTTTGACTCAATTTCTTTCTTGAAAAAAATAGTCTGAATTGACTCTCAGCTATTCTTCTTTTTTGCTGCTGATGTCATAAGTGGGCAAAACGCTCCAAGCAAGGCCACTTCGTAGAGGAGTCGCCATTTCGGCTCAGATTTTTCATTGATGAGGAGCTGGGGTTACGCGACATCCAATATGACTGACGCACCAAAGTTTCTCTATTTGTGATATCATACGAGACCTCGCTTTGTTTTAGAAATCGGACATTTTAAAACGTCAATTAAAATTAGCTGTTGAGAAAATGAAAATTTTTAGTGGCAAATTCATTGTGCGTTGACATTGAAATGAAATGCAAGCGTTATTATCATTAGGGACATTCCATGGTAACTTACATTACATTTTGACCAATTCTTTGGCCTTTAGCACCTTTGTGCTAACAAATAATATTATATAAACCTTGTAAAAAAGTGATTTATGAAAATGGCAATCAAAAGCGAAATTAAAATGCAAAAATCTTTGATGAATTTAAATTTTACAAAATTTAACAGCCAAACATAGAACAGTAACTTACGTTACACAAAGAGGGAATTTTGTGTAACGTAAGTTACACAAAATTCATTTTCTAAAATACATTTTCTACTCAGATTTTGTGCTTTTCACTGTGGGTGAAGCTAATATTCATAGATAAACTTTTTTTTAATCAAAAATGTTTTTATTTGAACGAAAATAAATTTTCAAAAAATAGATTTTGATGTAAAAATTTGGAGTTAAACTGAATCCGGCTACTTAGTATTCTTAATCCCATGTAAATGTAACACGTATTACACACAATATACTATATTATTTAATCACAGAGTGAGACACTCGAAAATGTGCCTTTCTTACACTTTTAACGCACACATAGTTGAAAATTGAATAAAGGTTAAAGTGCTACCTGCAGATATTAATTATTTTTTCAAATTAGCAATGCGTTAAAAATAATTGCAATTAACAAGAATCGTGAATTCAATCATTTATCTTAACTTCCTTTTCATTTGGGGGAGGATGACGGAAGATTGTTTCTTATTCATTTTTATTTTTAAATCTGATTGTTTTAAAGTAATTTGTTGATAAACAAAGCAATGAATGCAAAAATTAGGAATTCATTTTGAGTAAAACTTGCACGTACGTAGCGCATATATAGAGCTTATACTTAATGAGATTTTCAAATGCAGAGCACTGGATTAGATTTGATAAAGAAAAACAAGCACTTATTTTTTCAAACTTGTAATACTTTTATAGTTTTAAAACAAATGGCAGTTTTATGTTCTCTTTAAATTCAATTAAACTTCGAAGTTTCGGAGGCTAATTTTAAATTCAAACATTTTCTGTCAAAGAAAAGGAGTTTTTAAAGGTGAAACTTGTATTTTTGTGCATTTTTTCCTCTGAATTTTGAATTTAACCTGAAAACGCTTTTTGATTGCTTATTTCTACTAAAATAACTTGAACATTTATCATAAAATAACAATAATTGCTAAATATCAGCGTTTATGTTTACAGTGGTGATGAGACAATTATTTAATTTATTTAAAGGAGTAATTTACATCAGATCTAAAAGACATTTTTTATGCAGCGTGATCCCGTTCAACCTGCAATCCCTTTTGCTACCGCAATCTTTCCTCCTAGATGCATACTTCCAGTTACTAAAATATTTAAAATATGAGAAATAGAAAATGAAGAACTAAAATATTGAAAGCTTGAATCGGAAAAAAGTGGAAAAATGCGAAATCTAATTTTTAATGCCGACCCTAAGGGCTCTAACTAAATTTAGAAGAATCAAGTACACTAAAAAATAAGAAAAGGAAAAAAATCGAATATCAAAAGGTTATTCACATTTTAGGGCTCTCAACAACCCTTTTCCTCTCCAGTTGACTCCAAAACTATTAAAATGTAATATTCAAGATGTAGTTTAAATTTTGAAAATTTGTTCTTCTCCCATTATAAAAGTTCGTTCTCTTTTGAATAAATTCGCCGTTTCATTATTTAAGAATTTTTCATGGCCTCCTGAAGTTAGAGCTACTTTAGAGGACAGGCTGACGTGTCCGACATTTTGGTTCCAAGACATTCTTGGATCCAGCCTTGCTACAGGTATTTGAAACACATTAATATTATACCTGGTCGCTCTGTCGTAAAATAACTTATGATTAGTTGGATAAGGCACCATATTAACTAAATTTAAAAAGATAACTTATTTCTCGAATTTATAAACAGTTTATTGGGAAATGTTTCATGAAATTGGGTCTGTTTTCATATTGCACTTGTTTTAAGCCTGAGTTTATGAAATGTTTTTGTCATACAGACAAAAATAGTCAAGTATCATCTGTGCAGCTACAATTCAAGCTCAGCTTCTACTTTTCTTCAATGCGACTTGAGTACAGATACCAGTGGTTCCACGCCCACCGTTTTGAAACCAAAATGTCGGATGAGTCAGCTCTCCTCTAATAGGAGCCTTACCTGAAGTAAATGGAAATCATTTTTAAGTCGATTTTCACCATTCTTAGATTTAGACAGAATAATATTTTAATACAAAGCTTTTCCTTTCATTTACATTGAAATTACAGAATAACAAAATCCAAAGCATTTTAAATTATAATCTCATTATCAAATGCAAAGTTTTATTGCATACTAACATCTCTGGGTGATTTTTTTTCCTCACAATTTGGATTTAAAAGCTTTCATGCATTATTCGTAATTTCGAAAAACGTATTTTGATAATTACCTTCAGACACAACTTAGCAAAACGATTCTAATAATGGCGAACGGCGATTGGAAGTCAGTTGCATAAATTTATCTTTAATTGCAAAAAGACACGCAAAGACAACTTGTTTTCTTTTTTTTTTTTTTTTTGTGAGTGTTCAGCGATTTGAATTTAGTTTCCTTGTGGTTCAGTTTATGTTTTCATATTCTTTTGTATCTTACAAAAATAGAAATTTGCTATTGAAATTTAACATGCTCATGCATTTGTTTGTCACAAAGAGCCAGGTATACCTGAATCTGACGATGTCTCATAAAAGTAGAAGTGGTACTAATTTGTAAAAATCTTGACTATAGATTCGAGAAACTTAAAACACTTTGACCTAAACATAACTGTTTATTCAAACCTTAAACACAAACGGTAAGCTAAGAACATCAACTCAGTATGAGTTATTAACTGTTTTTAGACACTAATTAATATAACAATTTGTATCATCTCGTTTTTCTATGGTATTAAAAACTTTTTAAGCACATTATGACATGCTGATAAACTATCGAAATGTTTTGCTCGTTTCCGTGATTCCTAATTTTTCTTTTTTATTATATTTTCTTAAGTCATTTTATTATATTTTCATTAGCCTATTTTAGGAACGATGCATTTTTTTTATTTGGTATGAATAGTTCAGATATTAGATTGAAAAAAATAAACGCAGTTTTCTAATCTATATACATAAATGATTACTTTTGTATGCATGTCCGGGATAATCTTCAAAACTACTGGACCGATTTTAACCATTTTTTCACTATAGATAGCTACATTAACAGGAATCAGGATAGGCTATAATTTATTTCTAAAAAACTTAGTTTTAAAAAGTTACTACAGAAAACAGTAAATTTTAGGTAATTTCCCCATTAAATGATGAAATTTTCATCCCATTGTTGCAAAAATTTGTTGCTTTGCAACAACAATATTAATAGTGATCATAATGAAAATTTTGAGCCAAGGATTCTGTGGAGTAAATATGAAATTTATTGCTTTCTTAGGATTTTTATATTCATCTATGCCAATAATCGCTAACGGGGTACGGGGTAAATAAAAAGGGAATTGATTTTGGCAACGCATAGAAAATGGAAAGTGTTAATAGTCAAAAAATTTCTTAATCACGTCAGATGTTTTTACCAATTGAGTTTTCGCAAATGGAGTCACAAGGATAGAGACTAATAATGGGAGTTATTTAACGTGCAATATTTGGAAATGGTTGAATCCAGTGCGATTGATACTGTAAATATGTATTTATTTTAATATACCGCGCGTATAACAATTCCTATTTACCTAAACATTATGTGTAGCTTGCATTTGTATTTAGGGTGTGTAATGCAGTTTTTTTTTTTCTTTTTTTTTAAAGTTATCCAAATAAAAAAATAGCCATTGCTTACAGAAGTAGCCATTTATGTATATATATGTGCACTTTAATGTTGAAAAAATAATGAATGAGTTTCACTGAAACACATATTAAGCGGCAGAAACCCGGGCAGGTCCGGGCACCCGGCTTGTAATGTCATATTATAAAAGAGCTTTTACTTAGCTTCACCACAGGTCCCAACAAAAGGGGAGCTGATTTATCCATCATTTTGGTTCCAATAGGGAAAGCGAAGAACAACTGGCGTGTGTACTCAAGTCGCATTGAAGAACAAGAAGTTCTGTCAAGAACTAAACGAGCCTACTTTCCCGTACATCGACGTCGGCATTCTAGCATCTGATCATTATTCTCTTGATTATCTGAGACTAAAAATTATGTCAAACATACTTTTTTAGCACTTAAAGCTGATTTCTAAAAGCAAAATATACCCCTCTCATCAGATGAAATGGATACGTAAAAAGTAAATAAACGAATAAATAAAGTTTTGTCGCACTTTTTAAAGAATGTAACTGTTACAGTTCTTCCGTAGAAAAAATCCTCAATCATTTTCAAAAAAAATAAATTAATAAATAAATAAAAGTACAAAGAGCATCAAAACACATTTTATCAAAGAAAGGAAAAAACAGAAAAATTCGTTTTTTTAATCCGTTGCCAGTTGTTAAATTTAAAAAAAGAATAAAATGCTGTCGTGAATGAAAAATTTTTGTTACAAAAAAAATCGTCTGCCGAAAATAATAATAATAATAATAAATAAAATGAAACAAATGAATAAACAAACAAAAAATCGTCTGCACAGTCAGTCATTTTTTTCTGAGTCAGCATTTCCGCCATGTTTGAGGAGTCGGAGTCGGAATCAGAGTCCTCACAGAAGATTATTCAGAAAAGTACTTTACAAACATTATTTATCAAAACAATTTTCTTACAAAGTTAGTTTGAAGGAAATCCGACTTTAAGTTCAGGATCAACGTTCAACTTAAATTCCCCGTAGATGCTAATGTTAATTTTTTTCCCTGAACGGTTCAATATTGAACGAAAAATGGTTCAAATCAAAAAGCGAAATATGGGAATGAGCCTCTCCTAGATCTTTTAAACAAAAAAAAAGTTTATTCAGTTCGGATGGTTCACTCAGAAGTTATTAGGTGGGGAAAGGTTGCTTGAACGGTTCAATGTTAAACGAAAAAATGTTCAAATTGATAATTTAAATACGGTAATGAAGTGTCCTTGCTCAGATCCTTCGAACAAAAAAGAAGTTTATTTAAATCGGACTGTTCACTCAAAAGTTATTAGGACTGACAGCTTGCTTGAGCGGTTCAATGTTGAACGAAAAATTGTTCAAATCGGAAATGTAAATACAGGAATGAAGTATCCTTGATAAGATCTTTCGAACAAAAAAAAGTTTGTTCAAATCGGACTGTCCACTCAAAAGTTAGCATCGCGGGACAGGTTGTTTGAACGGTTCAAAGTTGAACCAAAAATTGTTCAAATCGAAAAATAAAATATGGGAATGAGCTGTACTCGCCGAGATCTTTCCAACAAAAAAAAGTTAGTCCAAATCGGAATGTTCATTCAAAAGTTATTGGGGGGGGGGGGGGACAGACAGACCGACACACAAATTCCCCATCTCAATACCCTACTTTCAAATTTTTAATTTTTCGATATTCATTTTGCCTTTTTATTTTTTTAACTTGGCGATATTTTTTGGACTTGGCGATATTTTTTAGATGCATTAAGCTACTTTTAATAATTTTTTCGTCTTTCTTTTATTTTTAACGAGAAAGTAGGCTAAAAATGGTAACAGCTTTGAATGTGCTACCTAATTGATGGTTGACTATTGTTGTTCATATGTAAAAAACATTTTGCAAACTCAAGATTGAAGCAAGTGCAGTAATAAAATGTGCTTAATTACAGGAAGCATTTCCAACTAAATTATTTTTGAATGTTAGAAATAAATTATCTTTGTAGATTTTCCTAGTGTAACGTAATCATTCATTTTATGATAACTTTTTTTTTTACGCCAGAGCAACCAGGAACAACATTAACGTGGTTCCAAACACTTGAAACAAGGATACCTAGCAGAATTATCTCATCGGCCGATGATCGGCCATTCATCGAAACCCGATGAAATTATCATCGACCGATCATCCAATATGTCTCATCGGCCAAGCAGAATCCGAGCAGCAAAATCCGATGAGAATACGATGAGATTTTGAGCAATTTACGATCAGAACAGTCCCGTGCCGAGGAATTACATCGGGAAACTTGATCGGAAGGATATCGTTTTCCGATGGAATACAGCTCATCTTATTTTCATCGGGAAAGTTGATCGGAAGGATATCGCTTTCCGATGAAAAGTAGCTCATCGAAAACCGTGCTCGGATACTGATCGGAACGATGTCATCGTGCGTTACAGGATCAGTTTACGAGGAGTTTGTTGATCGGCAGAGCAAAATCCGATGAGTTGATGCTACTTGGGATGGATTTAAAGCTGTTGTGGAACCAACATGTCCAATAGGTCAACCCTGCCCTCAAAAGAAGCTCTGTTTTAACCAAAGACGATTTCTTTTTTGCAAGTGCGGTATTATTAATTAAAAGCAAATGTGAAAATATGCATTGAGGACACTTTTCAAATTAAAATATTTTCAGCACTTAAATGTAGTTAAACTAGTGCAATTCCTGCAAAGTGTTAGGATGCTTTGAGAAACATATCACGTAGCTCGCTCAGTACGTGATGTGAAAAAAATTAGAGAATTTTAATTCACATTTTAAAAAACAATACCCTAGCGTAGCATAGTTAAAATTAAAGGTCTAACGTTTCACCAAGATTCCAGTTAATACAGAAATCAGCAGTTTTTACTTTTTTAAAAACTATGTATATACACTGCTCGACATTCAAAATGCAACACCAAGAAGGAGTGGTCAGAAATTGATGAAATTTGGTAAGAAGACAGAGACAGCATGGAACAATAAGTGATATTTATTTCAAAATAAATAAGCAAAATTTAGAGCGAGGACGGCGTCGGCTCAGTAAGAAGTAGGACCACCGCGGACAGCGATGCCCGAAGAAACACGTCTAGGCATGGAGTCAATAAGCCTGCGGATGGTGTCCTGAGGGATGGCACTCCATTCCCTTTCAACCATTTGCCACAGTTCGTCCTCTGAACGGGGCAGTGACAGGTTCTGCAAACGGCGTCCAATCACGTCCCACACATGTTCGATTGGTGACAAGTCAGGAGAGTATGGTGGCCAGGAAAGCATCTGTACACCTCGTAGAGCATGTTGGCTGATTCGAGCACTGTGAGGCCGGGCGTTATCCTGTTGAAAAATTGCATTTGGCAGACCCTGAAGGTAGGGGATTGCCACCGGCAGCAGTACATTATCTACATATCGTTGGGCCGTCATAGTGCCCCGAATACGAACTAGAGGTGATACGGAATTGTATGCAATAGCGCCTCAAACCATTATGCCACGTTGTCGCGCTGTGGGGCGTTCCACAGTTACTGCCGGATTCGATCTTTCTCCACGTCGACGCCACACACGTATGCGATGACTATCGCTGGACAAACAGAAGCGGGATTCATCTGAGAATACTACGGTTTGCCATTCTGCCATCCACGTCGCTCTGGTCCGGCACCATTCCAAACGTTGGAGTCTGTACTGTGAGGTCAATGACAGTCTTCTTAGCGGGCGCCGTGATTGCAGGCCACGTGCAACCAGTCGACGGGAAATGGTTTTGGTCGACACAGGAACATCCAGGGTACCTTGCACGTGCTGCAGAATCGACGTACAAGTGACTTGCGGGTCCGGCCCAGCTTGTCGGTGAATCCGTCGATCCAAGCGGTCTGACGTCACTCTGGCTGCACCTGCACCCCTCAACGTGGCTACATTTCCTCTTTCCAACCATCTCCGACACAGCCGATGCACAGTGCTTGCATCCATGTGGGTATCAGCTGCAATTTGACGTATGGACGAACCTCCCCTCCTCAGTCCGATCACCATACCCCTTGTAAAGTCGTTTATATGCTGGAAGTGTCTTCGTTGAGGACGGCGTGGCATTTCCTCCAATCACACGTATCTTTCGAGACAAAAACCAAATTTCTCCGATAATTAGTCTGGCAGAAAAACCAACATGGACATAGCCCACTTTCCAACTTCATTCTCTTATATCTTACTTCACGTGCGTCGGAGAGCTGCGCATTTCATATCATTTGCATAACTCAGTGACGTGCGTCTACGGTAAAATTTGCATGAATTTCTGACCACTCCTTCTTGGTGTTGCATTTTCAATGTCGAGCAGTGTAGAAAATTACTATAACACACTTATTTTCAACACGCATTGAAAATAGAAAAAAAAATCCCTTCTTTTATTTGGCATTTTGAACTTGGTTTCTGGGCCCGATTCAGGTTCCGCAGCTATAAATTTCTGCCTACATTGAAAAGTACAAATTCGAAGCAAATGAGAACTAGATTGCCGAAAAATTGCAAGCAATTACTACTAATACGTAAAAATGGTTTGGTTTTAAATAACTAATGCAAATGGAAGAATTTTCATTAATGCTTTAAGACGTTTATCCCTTTTTAACGAAGAGAACAAAGCCGGATAAGTTGATTTCAACTTTTGTGACAAGCAATTAACGCTATAAACGATTACGTCAATCAATATCAGAACAAACATTATGATTAAAAAACTAATTAAAATTAATTCCAAAGATTTTTCCTTTTTTTTTTTTTTGAAAAAACAAAGGATTATGTTGTCAAAAGCATAAAATAGACTTTCCTTTTTACGCTTTGCTTTTTTTCGATATGCTCAATTCTTTTTTGTCATCGCACATAAGCTGTTACATAATGTCAAGTCACAACTCTAGACGTATGTAACGTTCAAGAAATGGTTGTTAAGGATTTTTAATGTTTTTTCTATGCAACACACATATGTATTCTCTTCTTTAAGTAATCCTCTTTGACAATTCCGCATCTGTTACTTCTTTATGGCTCGATTAGTGAAGTTTAATTTAATTCCGCAAACTGAATTATAAATGAAATATTGCTTATAACTTGTAGCAAACCCATTTGGATGAAATATTTTGTGGCGGTGAGGGCCACGTACGAAGGAACTGCGAAGCCCGCCGAGAAACAAGGGGGAAGGGTACCTCTTCCTCTCCAGCTCAGGAAAACTAAGCTATGGCAATCTCGCGGGGCTGAGGTCGTCAAATTGGAATGAGCCCCATCCCAAAATTTTCCAGATTTCCTCAAGAAGTAGCGGCTGCAACGGACTCTTCATTTACGCATATGTGAATGGGTTTCCCTGCGAAATGATTGTGGACACAGGAGCCAACGTTACCATTATTAGGACTGACGTGGCTCGTCAATTTGGACTTAAGATCTTATGGACGCCGCCCTGCGTTACTCTCCAAACTGTGACAGGTGACAAAATCGAGATTGAAGGAAAAGTGAACTTAGAAATAATGTTCGGGAGCGCCACTTACCATCACACGGCATTCGTCGCTGACATTACAGATCCCTTCATTCTCGGACTGGACTTTTTGAGAAAATTTGATTTTTCTATCGACTTTAAAAATAATGAGCTGCACTCGATGAGGGAAGACATAGCAATTTTCAACACCGAAAATAACTTAAAATCCGCTCATTCAAATAATAGCCCAAACAGATTTATTGATTCCCTCTAGATCAGAAGTACTAATACCTGGCTCCCTCAAGGAAAACAACAGCTTTAAATTCGGCCTCATTGAATATCCTAACCAGAGTAATAGCCCAAAAGGAGTACTGGTGGCATCTACACTTGTGGACCTTTCAAGGAATGCAGTTCCTGTGAGAGTCGCCAATGTAAGTGAAAGACCGAGGAATATTAAGAAAGGAGAAGTGTTGGCAACTTGTACTCCCGTAAACTGCATCATCAGAAGAATTGATTCCTCCGAGACTGTGTCTTCCGAGTCCTTGACTTCGAAATTAATTGGGAGTGCACCATTATCGAAGGATCAAAGGTACGCTGCGGAAAAATTGGTGGACAACTTCAAGCAGGTGTTTTCATCTACATCCGAAGATGTTGGTCGCACGAGTTTAACGCAGCATAGGATCGACACTGGAGATCATCCCCCTATCAAGCAGCATCCAAGACGACTACCGTTCGCCAAGAAGGAAGAGGTTGAGATCCTCTTGAAAGAGATGCAGGAGAATGACGTCATCGAACCCTCATCCAGTCCTTGGGCATCCCCTATCGTCTTGGTCCGAAAGAAAGACGGCTCCACCAGATTTTGTGTTGATTACCGACGCCTGAATGACATCACCAAGAAGGACAGTTACCCTCTTCCACGGATCGATGACACTCTGGACACCCTTTCCGGACACAAGTGGTTTTCGACCCTGGATTTAAAGAGCGGCTACTGGCAGGTGGAGATACACCCCGACGACCGAGAGAAGACGGCGTTTACAACCGGACAAGGCTTGTGGCAGTTTAAAGTGATGCCGTTCGGCCTCTGCAATGCACCAGCCACGTTCGAGCGTCTTATGGAGTCAGTGTTACGAGGACTTTCTTATGAATCCTGTCTTGTCTACTTGGACGACATCATCATCATAGGACGCAGTTTTGAGGAACATTTGGCTAATCTTAGGAAGGTGCTGCAGAAGCTTAAGGAAGCCAACCTGAAGTTAAGCCCGTCCAAATGTAATTTGTTCCGCCGTGAGGTGAACTACCTTGGTCACATTATCTCTTCTGAGGGTGTACGAACAGATCCAGATAAGGTATCCGCAGTCAAGAATTGGAGCCGCCCCGAAAATGTCCATCAGCTGCGAAGTTTCCTGGGGCTCTGCACGTACTACAGGAAGTTTGTGAAGGGTTTTTCCAATATTGCACGACCTTTGCATAAGCTGACGGAGAGCAAACAAAAATTTGAATGGTCCAAAGAATGCGAGGATGCATTTCTACAGCTGAAGGAGGCTTTAACATCAACGCCTATTCTCTCTTATCCTCAGCCTGAAAAATCCTTCATACTTGACACTGATGCGAGCCACGAGAGCGTTGGAGCTGTTTTATCTCAAGAAATAGACGGTAACGAACATGTCATCGCCTACTGGAGCAAATGCTTATCCAAGTCGGAGCGAAATTATTGTGTCACGAGAAAGGAATTGCTCGCCATAGTTAAAGCTGTAGAACATTTCCATCATTACCTCTACGGCCGTAAATTCCTGCTCCGGACCGATCATGCCTCTTTAACTTGGCTTTTGAATTTCAAGAATCCAGAGGGCCAGGTAGCCAGGTGGATACAGCGGCTCCAGAAATATGACATCGAGATTAAGCACCGAAAAGGTTTGACACACGGTAATGCTGACGCATTATCAAGAAGACCTTGTTCCGAGAACTGCCATTATTGCTCCCGAATAGAGAAACAGTACGGGACGACAATCCCTACTGCCTATCAAGTTACTACTGCTTCATCATCTTCAGATCCTGATCCATGGCGTGACGACCAAGTAAGAAAAGATCAGCTTGAAGACCCAGACCTAAAGCCTATCATAGAGTTAATGGAAAAGGACAGTCGGCGACCTAGTTGGCAAGACGTTTCTATCTACAGTCCTGCAACGAAAAGGTACTGGGCTCTATGGAAATCTCTCCAGTTGCGAAATGGCGTCCTGTATCGGAAATGGGAATCTGACGATGGTAAAGCATTCAAATGGCAGTTCCCTAGCAGCATAATCTCATCGGCCGATGATCGGCCATTCATCGAAACCCGATGAAATTCTCATCGGCCGGTGATCGGATTTCGATGAGTTTTCATCGGGAATTGCTCCAATATGTCTCATCGGCCAATCAGAATCCGAGCAGCAAAATCCGATGAGTTTACAATGAGATTTGGAGCAATTTACGAGCAGTGCAGTCCCGTGCTGATGAATTTAGGATCAATTTTGGATGAAAATACGATGAGAGTTGGATCAATATGCGAGCAGTGTAGTTCCGTGTCGATAAATTTTGGATCAAAATACGATGAGAGTTGGATCAATTTAAAGAAAAAAGAGAAAAAAAGAAAAAAGAGCGCAGTTTAGTTCCGTGGCAGTGAATTTTGGAACCTCTTTTTAATTTCCCCCAACCATTTGCGACTGGCCAACTCCAGCATCGAACCCGAGTTATCGGCGCGGAAAGCCAACGCTCTACCACCACGCTACCAAGTCTACGAATAATGAGACTAACACTGCATATTTAACAAAAATTTGAGATTGGGAAAATTTTCATCAGAAAATTTGATCTTTACGACCTCTTTCCGATGAAATCTGTAGCTTGGCATATTTTCATCGGGAAATTTGATTGGAAGTACAGTCGAACCCGCTTAATGGAATATCGGTTAATGGAATATCCCGCTTAATGTAATACATTTTCAATGTCCCGAACCGTAGTAAATCATTTCTGTGTTAAATTTCCCGGTTAAAGGAATATCATGTTAAGATACAATCCCGGTTAAAAGAATAATTTTTAGCCACGCTGATGTCGATCTCCTTCCATTTCAACCCTTTTTTCCGGATTTTTCCTCCAGTAAAGAACAATAATGATTGTGAAGCTTATGGACGGCTTCCAAATAATGTTTTGTCACTTCGTTGAAAGAGTGCAGGGGCAAGAAAAGCGATTCCTGGAATTTGAAAGGAATGTTTCCCTAGTGTTGTATACTGTTTGTCGCCCCCACTGTGTATCGTTCCTTCTGCTTCAGAGAATGAACAATAAGTTTCGAATAAGCTTTACCTCTAGGGACCCAAAGGAGAGATAAGAGAATAAAGGAGTAATGGGCAAACCAACAGGTGTAAAGGACCGGGGAAGAAGACGAGGCTGTGACGAATCTCTTCCGAGAAGCACAACGATAAGTCTACTTTGATGTTTTGAAATCATTTTCCAATTTTGCTTCGGCTGTGCATGTGCTTTTTATCTTCATAATGTCTTCTAAGCGAAAAGATCGTACTTTGAAAGAAAAAGTGAGTTTTATTGAATATTCAAATGCTAATGTAAATGTACGCAGTTACAACTTGAAAAAAAGTTCGAGATATCGCAATCTCAAGTTTCGAAATTGTTGAAAAATAAAGAAAAAATGCTAAACGACTGGAAATTAAACAAAAACCTTAATCAAAAGAAAAAATACACAGGTAAAGAATCAGAAGTTGAAGATGCTGCTCTCCTTCGCTGGTTTGCTGAGAAACGGGCTTTGTTACGTTCCTGGTCATTTAATAAGGTCATTTTTAATTGAATTTCTAAATTTTAATATGTTTAAAGTATTATTAATTAATATATTTAAATTACCATTAATTAAGATGTCTAAAGTTAATCGTTATATACTTGTTGATGAATATACTTGTGGTTAAGGCAAATTTAAATGCTTTCTTGGTTTAAATGCAAGTTGGAACGTCGTGTGGATGGAATCCCGGATAATGGAATATCCCGCTTATTAGAATAATTTTCCGTGACAAATTGGCTATTCCATTAAGCGGGCTCGACTGTATATAGTTTTCCAATAACACATAGCTCGGTTAATTTTCATCGGGAAATTTGATCGGAAGGATATCGTTTTTCGATGGAATATAGCTCATCTTATTTTCATCGGGAAAGTTGATCGGAAGGATATCATTTTAAGATGGAATTTTGCTCATCTTATTTTCATCGGGAAAGTTGATCCGAAAGATATCGCTTTCCGATGAAAAGTAGCTCATCGAAAACCGTGCTCGGATACTGATCGGAACTATGTCGTCGTGCGTTACGGGATCAGTTTATGAGGAGTTAGTTGATCGGCCGAGCAAAATCCGATGAGTTGATGCTACTTCGGTTACTCCTTCCCAGATCAAGAATTCCGGACGTTCTAAAGGAATTGCACAGTAGTCCGACTGGAGGACATTTCGGTATCTTGAAAACCCTCCACAAGGTTCGAGAACGCTTCTTCTGGAGCAAGGCGAAGGATGACGTAGAGAAGTGGTGTCATTCTTGTGACGTCTGTGCTGCCCGTAAAGGACCGAAGAGAAGAAGCCGCGGGAAGCTTTATCTTTACAACGTAGGAGCTCCTTTCGAACGAATCGGGATCGACATTCTTGGTCCTCTACCGAAAACTACTGATGGGAACAAATACATCCTCGTTTCCATTGACTATTTCACCAAATGGCCCGAAGCATATTCCATTCCGGATCAAGAAGCTACCACTGTAGCAGAGACTCTAGTCCAGCATTGGATCTCGAGATATGGGACACCTTTGCAGATCCATTCCGATCAGGGAAGAAACTTCATCTCTGCTGTGTTTAAGGGCCTATGTAAAATCCTCAAAATTGAGAAAACTCGAACGACGCCACTACACCCACAATCGGACGGCATGGTGGAGAGATTTAACAGGACAATCCTTAATAATCTCTCGCTTATGGTCTCCAAAAATCAACAGGATTGGGACAAGAAACTTCCTCTGTTCCTGCTGGCCTACCGCAGTGCTGTCCACGAGACCACCGGATATTCCCCATCACAGATGCTCTTCGGCCGAGAGCTTCGGCTACCTTGTGATCTCGTCTTCGGTCTCCCTCCAGATGCGCCTTCATCGCCTGAGGAGTACGTCCAGGATCTCCAGGCCCGGTTGGAAGACGTTCATCACTTCGCACGGGAGCGAATCAACATCGCGACGGAGAAAATGAAGACCCGATACGACACAAGGTCCACTGGCCATGACTTTCAAGAAGGTGACAAGGTGTGGCTATGGAATCCCATCCGACGTAAAGGTCTGTCACCCAAATTGCAGTCGCATTGGGATGGACCCTACACAGTCCTTCACCGGCTGAACGACGTCGTAGTGAGGATCCAGAAGTCATCACATTCAAAACCTAGGGTTGTACATTATGATCGGCTAGCCCCATACTATGGCCATAGTTCGTAAAATAAATCTAAAGCTACCATGGTAATTTGTTTGTAAATTTTGTAAATAACTTTTGCCTTTAATTGTTTGTAATATTACTTTATCAATGTTATTATTTCTTTCATGTTCTCATTGTTATTGTTTATCATGTTTATGATTGGTCATCATGTAATGTGTGCACCTGTAAATTTTCCCTTGCTTCCTTTCTGGGGATTGTACTGCCCGGGACGTGCAGTCCTTGGGAAGGGGCAATGTTACAAATCTTGTAAATAGTTGTTGTTTTTCCTGCCTTGCATCATTTTCATTAGTTTTGGTTTTATCTGGCGACATGTTGCAAAAGTATCTGAAGATATCACTTTTATCACTTGTATACCGGCCCTGTAACATTTGTAGTTTTTGCACTTACCCTAACTTTAATAAGCATGAAGACATTTTCGCTCGAGTGGTTTTTTTCTTTTTATTGCTAGAATTTTCTGAATGGATTGTTTAAGTTATGAATGAACAGAATACTCCAGATTTTTCTAGAATATTGTCGGAATTTCGTTTCGTGTATAAATAGCTGGCCTTGAACACAAGTCAGTTAGTTTTTCTCAGATTGGATTTCTGAGAGTGCTCGTTTTTATTCGCTTTGGGCGAATGTTGTTTTTGCTTTTGTAATTCCTTAATTGCTGTTCACGTTAAATACGTGGTGCTGAGTTACTGTTGAGAGTACAGTGTACTGTTTGCTACCTAATTGCTGGATGTTTAGAATTGTTTCCTGCTCTTATTGTAAATAGTGCACATACTTGTAAATAAATTTATAGTTACTTCCTCAAGATTGGAATGCTCATTTGAAGAAAGTTGAAGGTGCTACGGACTCGTTACAGTATAAAGCAGGATTTTTGGAATTGGTTAATTAAACATTAGGTTATTTATTTCTGGTTGATTTATCAATCTAAAAATGATAGTAGACAGGAAAATGTATTCTTCTTTAACTTAAAAATCAATAGCAGTAACTATTTTTTTAAGGCTGAAAAAAAAGAGAAAATAAAGAAATTCATGACTTTATTCTCAGTTGTTTATTTCAAGAAACAGAAAAAAATCCCATGAAATCAATTTTTACTGTGTTTTTCTATCTTTCTTTCTTTATTTTTATAGACGTGTATGTTTCTCTTCTTCTAATTTGAAAAAAAGCAAACAGATGGCGGATCCTAGTAGTCTAGTTCCCACCACCACAAAAAAATAAATAAATAAATAAATAAATAACTAAAAAGTTCAATAAATATTTTAGACTAAAACATTTAATTGCGATTAATCCTGTTTTAAAAACAACAATTTATACTTTATTTCTTTTTAACTAAATCCATCTCAGTATATTATTGTTTACACCACAGAGCGGAAAAAAATATATTACTTCTTGATGTTATTCTAGGTTGTTTGTCGAAAAAAGAATCAATTATTCTTGAATGTTATTTATTTTTCATTCATTTTTTGTTACTCACCGCTCATTCACGGACGTGTATATTTATTTATGTTTTATTTTCTTTTTCTTTTTTCAAATTCAACAACCGACTCCTCTTTAAAGACGACAAACAACTTTCTAAAATATTTTCCTTTGAAGCGGATTCTTCAGAAATGAATTTCTTTCTCCAACTCAGATGCCACGGGCATCTTTAAAGATTACAGAAAATTTATGTTCTTGTACCTCCTTCATGCCCATCTAAGACATGGATTTTAGCGACAACGTATGGTTTGATGTAGGCGCTTTAAAACTGCTTAAGAAACGATCAGACTCTAAATTTTTTGTGATGATGAAGTCTTTATATTTTTGCCGAAATACGTAATGATTTCTCTTCAGTAACTTCATAAAAAATAATGCATTTATAAGAAAACTAGCTGATTATTGATTGATCGGCGGAAGATAATCGGCTAATTACCGATTATTAGGCAGCAGATGAAATATTATGATGATGATTTTAAATGCTTCAATTTCTCCGTCACTTTCTTCTAATTTATTATTTTCTGACTTCTTTGAATTAATTACAGCTTATTTATTTCTGTTACTGATGATTAATTTTTCTTTATTTTAATGATTGAATTCAGTAAAAAAAAAGTATTATTATTCTTAGCAACATAACATTTGGTTCCTACAAGACATGAAAATTTATCATTTAGTTAGTTGTCTATGATCAGTGGATACTTTTAACTTGGTACTAAGTTTAGGTCCTCAGTTCTTTAAAAATTACGAAGAATTAAGCTGACGGTGAAATAGCATGCATTGGTAAATTTTATCAAAGAAAATGACATTGCCTTAATCATCAATTTCTTGAAAAAAAAGAAAAAAAATCAAAACATATTGAACAATAATAACAGTTTTGTTGAAAGAATAGTAATAATTTTTAACATGCACCTTATTATTTATAAAATTTCTGTGCCAAACCCACCTATTTTTCGTCTTAAACAATAAAAGAAGTACATTTACTTTATGGTTATAAATTAATTCAGTTTAGTTGTGTGTTCTAGGCACACTTAAAGTGACAATCAAAAAACGTTTTCCTTCCAATTAACTAAAAAGGGGGAGGGAATGATTTTAAATATTTGGCAATGTGGTTGAATTTCGATTACTGCCAGTCAGCAGATGCATGCATGTTTTCTATTGCTTTTCTTTAAACTTTTCATGCATAAAATTTTCATTTCTGACTTTACTGAAAATATTAATTTCCTTTACAGCGTAAAAATTTCTGAAAACAGAATAAGTCTCTTTTGTGCAAAAAAAAAGCAAACAGTTGGTATTAGAACACCATGACATCCCATCTTTTCAACGTTAAGTCGTTTTATTTTGATGACTTCCTTTGGTTTATATTAGGTTGAAATAAAGAAAAACCCAGACTAAGCGAAAAAATTCCCTAACCAGTTGACAAGCACAGCATTTTCTTGTGGGTTTTTTTTCCTGGAAAGGCATAGAAGGAAGCGAGAACTGCTCATTTATTTCAGAAAAATGTTTTGAAACCAATATTTTTTCGTAACAATTACGAGGTGGTCATTCACTGGTTGGTTTACTTTGTCCTACACTACAAAAAAAAAAAAAAAAACTTGTTTTTACAGTATAATACTGAAGGCCGAGGTTTCCGTTTGGAACTGTAAAATGCACAGTAACAAACTGTAAAACTAGCTATTTTAGAGTTTCTTACTGTAAAATTAGCAAATTTACATTTTATCATCAAAAAATTAGCTGTATTATACTGTAAAAACAACAGTTTAGTACTGACAAGAGAGGTTCCAGTTTAAAACTGTAAAATGCACAGTAATAAACTGTAAAACAAGCAATTTTACAGTTTATTACTGCAAAATTAGCAATTTTACAGATCATTGCTGTAAAATTATTATAAAATTAGTTGCATTATAGCAGCTGTAAAAACAACATTTATTTTTTATAATGTATAGATAAGATTCTTAACTCAGTATTATTCTGGCGACTGCATGAAGTTTTAGCAGAACCCAACGCTAAACTTCTGTTATTATTTTTTAAAACCTTTTACTTTTAGAAGCTCTTACGAGTGATTTTTTAAAAAATAATACCGTTTTTATTGGTCATTAAAGATATTTCAAAATGTTTTGTTATTAGCTAATGTAACCTTTTTTTTTTCTAATGTTCGAAATGTGTGTCCTTAATTTCACCTTTTTACTTACTTTCTCACAATTCTTATAACACAAAATTATTAAGAATTTATAGCTGGTTTCCAAAACACACAACCCTGAACATTTTTTAATGAAACGGGATAACAATACATGCCTCCCTTTCTGCCTTGAAAAATTAAGTAATGCACAAATAATACATTTTTTATTCATGTAACAAAGAAAAGAAATAGATAGAAATGATAGCTACAAATAATATATTACCCAAGGATTTCAAGTTACTTCCAGCAATTTCCTGCAGATTCTCCACGAAACAAAGTTTTATTTAAAGTAAAGCATGCATATATAAATACACTGTTCTTTTTATGTTTCCTTGGGGCAATTAATTGATTTTGGAAACTCTAAAATATGGATAGAAATATTTTTTTGAACAAATTTCTCGACTTTTATCATCGTTGTGCTTCAGTTTGTTAGCTTTATTTATTTTTGGACTTTCAACGTTACCATCATATAAATTATGAAGAACGACTTCTTGAGGATTTATTTTTAATAATTTTGAACGTATATATTTTCATCGGGAGAACAGTTACTATATTTACGCTTGTATTATGACATATTATATTCACTTGAATAAGAGCAAGTAATGAAAATATCATTTCCTATCACCAGAATGCGTTAATCAAAGAATATAATAAGACACGTCTTTCTTTCTTGTGAGTCTTCTTATACTATAAGGAATCAAACTTTAATTTTTCTAAGTTTCAAAATACAGAAGAGAAAATAATATGAACTATTAAAGGATTAGAATAAAAATTAAGTTTCATGTTAAATAACTTATGGTAGCGAATGATATCTCAAAGATTAAAATAGTATCGATGAAACAATGTTTATTAGTCAAGGACTAGGTAGTTTAACCAGTGTTATAGACAAAATCGCTTGCAGAATTAAGCATAACTATTAAAAATATTATCTTGCAAAAATAGTAATTTGAGATGTTATTTTCTGCAGAGCATGCTTCTTGTTTAAGTATGTTTAAAAAGCTTTGAATTTAACGTAATGCGCTTGTTGAAAATACCCAAGTAGCATCAACTCACCGGATTTTGCTCGGCCGATCATCGAACTCCTCGTAAACTGATCCCGTAACGCACGATGACATCGTTCCGATCAGTATCCGAGCACGGTTTTAGATGAGCTACTTTTCATTGGAAATCGATATCCTTCCGATCAACTTTCCCGATGAAAATAAGCCAAGCTATATTCCATCGGAAAACGATATCCTTCCGATCAACTTTCCCGATGAAAATAAGCCGAGCTATATTCCATCGGAAAACGATATCCTTCCGATCAAGTTTCCCGATGAAATGCATGGGCACGGGGCGGTTCTGCTCGTAAATTGCTCCAAATCTCATCGTATTTCGAGCAGAACTCATCGGATTTTGCTGCTCGGATTCTGTTTGTCCGATGAGACATATTGGATCATCGGCCGATGACAATTTCATCGGGTTTCGATGATGCTGCTAAGGTAAATAAAACATATACATATATGTTAAAATACATTGTTTAAACTCTGTTTAAATACATTTTAAAAACTAACCATGATTGTGTTCTTATTTGGCAGAACTCGGACTGCAAATGTGCGGCCTGGGAAAAGCTTGTAATTATGCAAAATGCACAAGAGGGTTAAAAATCCTTTTAGGAACTCATTCCTGACAATTTGATCTATTCAGTAGGGTTAAAAACTTAATGTGTATTTCCATTTTTTTTAAGTCAAAAGTTTTTATGATGAACACAGTCTAGCTTTTGAGAAAAACACTTAATCGCTAGTATCTGTTACTTTAAAGTAGAAGTTGCACCTTATTTTGTATATAAAACGTTGCCTGGTGTCAATAATACAGGAAAGTGGCAACGCAGAAAAAAAATATTATTTATACATTTTTTTAAAAAAAATTCTAAAACCCTTGACCCATTTTACTCCATCTGACGCTATTATGTATCATTACCATTATCCATAGGTAACTGAAGATATTAACTGAGATCAACAAAATTTTGCACATACTTTAAAGAAAAAACATGACAAATTTGTGTCCCTATTAGATCAAAGGATTCTTTTTTTTTTTTTTTTTTTTCATTGTTTGAAAAAACGAAAAAAAAAACTGCAAATTTTGTATAACGAACGGCTCCAGAGGGAACTGAAGATATGAAGTCAGATCAAAAACGTTTTGCACTCTTACTATTTATAATGTAAAGAAACTTTTCCGCACTGCTGGAAATTTGATTAAAAAAATAATCCAATACGCCCTTATTGGACATTCTGAAAAATAGTATAGCATTTTGGATGCATTCATATTAGAATGATCTGTATCCGCTTTCACTCTAATTGCATAACTTATGTTTCAGAAATTAATAGCACAATTATATTAGAATAATAAGAAAAATCGCTGTAGTCTTGTATGCTAACCATAAATATTACATATGAAGAGGTATTTCCGGGCATATAGGCCGTGGTCGATGAGAAACATAAATTTCAAACGTTTCATCGGACACTGCGGTCGACATCATCAGTGAGTAAGTTTTGGTGAGACTGATGCGCTAGCTTCGGCCGCAGTGTCCGACGAAACGTTTGCAATTTATGTTTCTCATCGACCACGGTCTATAAGCCCGGAAATACCTCTTTATATTGACGCCGGCCGTGAAAGCCTCAAGAAGTATTTATAAGCATCACACATAACAAGCATAAATTCTGCAAGTTACAGAACTAAGAATCGCTCTGCAGATTTCAGGGTAAAAAATAAAAATATAATTTCGTTACCATTGTAAAACAGAAAACAAAGTTTCAACTTTTATATTTGTCAAATATATCTGACTGTAGTACCACTAAAATAATTCAAAAAATACTTAAACTTCCAAACTATTTACAAAAACTGCATCATATTCTCGATGTTTAAAGTTTTCTTCACTTTCAATGATATGAATAAGAAACAAACTGTTGAAACAAAAAATTCTTTTGTTTGAAAAGTACTACTTCGAGCACTTGAACGGAGCACATTTCAATCTTTATCTAAAAATCTTTGCTCTAAAAGTATTTACTGATACTATTTTTACAGCTTCAATCAGAAATTCCATTTTATTATTTCAACAATCGAAGGGAAATTTTCCATTTTAACTCTCTTTTTCCTCCGTGGTATATTTTTAGCTGTCTAAGAGATTTTTTCCATTTCTTCCACCATCCCATTTTATGAAAAATCAAATTTTCTCCCTAGCTGAACGAGTACTTTTCTTTCCATCCTGAGATTACTTACTATTTGATAGAAAACCAAAACGAAAAGAATAATTTTACTAATGTAAAAGTTGAGAAAATTTTAGCATTCGAACTAATTTAGAATAGTTAAGAAATCTGTTTTATGCATTAAGGTCATTTGATTTGGCTTTCTTCTTTAAAGATATTTTTTACAAACATATGCTTTGTCTTTTTTATTTTCTTCTACATTTAATGCATAAAAGAAAATATTGAATTCGTGAAAATATTTGAATTTTGAATTTCCTTGGATTTACGAGCTTTGGGGTCTCCTAAATGCACTTGACCATTTTTGAAAAAACTCTGTATGTGTATTCATGTACCAAACCGGTCTTTTGTGGGCGCTTATGCGCAAAAACGACTGCGTGAAATCGAATGAAATTTGGCACACATATGTGCAATGTGGGAATTTACCCATTAGATTTGGCGCCAATTCTTCTGAAGAGGGAGAAGCAATAAAACGTTTTCTTGGCTTTGGGTGTCTGCCATGCGTCAAGAAATAAATGGCGAACAAATGGTTATTAGTTTGTTTTATGTGACTGTCAATAGGATACAATCAAATCAATCAATGGATGATCAATGGACAAAATTGTTGATTCAATTTTGGGAATATCGGCCTAAACACTCTTTGACTCTGCTTCTGGTAAGATATTTCGATACTTTGGAAATTGCCATGGTCGTCTGACTGTGGCGTGAGCAATTGTACTTTAGTGATCTTGTTGTTTTACGGCAACCCTATACAAATAAATACTTCTCTATTATTTATTTAAGTATGTCAAGAAAAATATTCCTCGCTCAGGCACAGATGCCAAATATTTAACACCAATCAATTAAGGTTACCTATTACCGAAATATAAAATTCTTCCCGGTTCTGCGAATAGCAAAGGAATTAGAGCCGCTATATAGGGGCCTTACATTCAATATTACATAGTAGGGATATAGAAAAAAGTTTCGTTATGGCCACAACATGCTATAATTGAGGCAAGCCTAACCTGGTAGCGTCGTAATGCTGTGATTACTATCTACGCAGCCTTAACAATGCGGCCAGATTAAGTTTGCTCCGACAATATCCCCACCACTTCCAAAATGTCAAATACAATGTAGGAATCAAAATTTCCAAAATGTAATATTTGGCTAAATCGACCATTAAATGGATACATTTCAATGAATGTGTCATTTGACCCACCCTTTCCCACTTTACAACGGCATATTGTATTAAATTTCCACAAAAGGAAAGCGGCTAGGAACTGTATAATTCAAATGGTTATGCTTATTCATTTACTTTGATGATGCACTTTTCTATTTCAAGTACTGAACTAAACATTTTAAAAGTATCCAACATGGATTACTTTCAGCGCAGCTTTTATGTAATTAATTCTGAATTTCACAAAAACTACAAAATGCTTTTTGCTTTCATTAAAAAAAAAAGCTAAATTTAAAAAAATGCTAAGTATTTATAGTATACTAAACTCATTGGTTCATTTCTTCTGAGATAAAATTCTGTATATTGAAGTATTTTCATTTACATAAATTCAAATACCATTGAAAATAGAAATTAAAAGCTTTTAAGAACAGTAGTTCAGCTTAGTATAAGAATTGTTAAAGATAAGAATAGTTATATTTTATAGAAAATTTTCTAGGCGTTTGCTTTTAAACATAGTTAAAGAGCTTTTAGAGATAAAAGCGGTAAAAATGCTAATTATTTAACTAGGTAATTAATTTTAAGAACTCACAGATTTGTAGAAGCCGGTAGTTTTAGTTCTTTAATTTCGACTAATGCATTTTTTAGCATATTGTGTCCATAACCCATTGTTAATGTATTCTATAATGTAATACATTGAAAAAATAGCTTCTCATTTTTAGATAGTTTATGACAGCATTTTTTCAGCAGTATAACAGTTCTTCTATGTGGATGATAATTAGGATAAAATTTCTTCATTGAAAGCTAACGACAGATTATGCAAATCCTCAGAAAAATGCTTTTTTGAAAAAATCTCTGATGATAAGCTAAGTAAATTTAAAAATACCTTAGTTTTTATTTTAACCTCACCAATGAAAAAAAAACACTAGTTCAGATTAAGTAGTTTTTCATTCATGAAATCCAGTTAAGGAGATTAATGAATAATCCGTCAATGTAATTACATTATTATTGGAAGATCGCTGGCAGAAAAAAGAATGGAAACGTTATAGAAAATTACTGAATTAAACTTGACATATTTCATTACACAGCATCTTATATTTAGCCACAGGAGCGAAAGATTTTACTACCAACAAAAAAGATAATAAAAAAAAGGAACAGCAACTAGAAAACAATGAACAAGTACAATGTTTGATAAGCCTTTTTTAAGTCATCAACAGCAAATGAAACTTGAGTAAGTGATGTTTGTAAATGTATTTTTGAGTATTTTCATCCGTTTAGTAGGTGTGTGTAAGACCTAATTTATGCCTGTGTAATGCAGGGGAATAATTAAGTATTATTCATTATCTCCATAAGGTAACATTTCAGTGATTTTCTCCACAAAGTAATATTTTCTAGATACACAGGGTAGTTTCAAATAGAAAAAGGTGAATGTAAAACAAAGATGGCTGTGTTTGAGATTTGATTAGTTTTCATGCCTTTCTAGTTAGATTAATAGGACTGAAATTTTTGATGTGAAATTTTACTTACCAGTAACACATAACAAGCAAAATTATCGTTAATTTAATTACTATCATAATGCAAATTCAAAAACAGTTCAAAAACTATATAATAGTAACTGGTTGCGACGTCGTGAACAATACCGTCGTACAAAAAGCAAAAGTGGTATCTGCAGTAAAGCTCAGACTGAGATATTATTCTTTAAAGTTTCACGCTACCATATATTTAATGCAAATGATACTTTTTTAGTATTCTTTTAAAAGTATTTCTCGCCCTCAAATGACCATATTATACCATATTATATGTATGCAAAAAAACACCTTGTGACGCTTACTCAGTTTCGATGAAAAGTGCCTATACTTGTAACACGGCAGAACTCCTGGTGAGAATTTAAGTAAAAAGCCACAGTGTGCAAATCAAGCAAGATTACTGATTTCTTAAATTTAATAATAGCTCATGGACTGAAATGGTCTAACATCAATCAAACAATACATCTGAAGCTTAGGAACCAGTTTTCATCAGTGCGGTTTTTGTTCACTCCACGTGTACACCCCCCCCCCTTTGGAGCCAAAATGTCGTACATCTAATCTCTCCTTATGTAGAGACCTTGGGTTACCTTCCTCCGGCGAATGCACTAAATCTTCTAAAGGTGAGCCAAAGCAACTCAATTTCAAGGAAACAAGCATTTTTTTTTTTAATAATACAAGAATTTACTCTGATGTTTGTGTAAACACTTTTCCGTACGAGAAACATTCAAATACTTCAATCTCAAGCACAATGTTTGCTATTCAAAGTAAATAAATTAAAATGTTAGTTGAAAAACTGGGAATTACGTTTCAGAAAAAACTGCTATTTAAAAAACAAATACTATATCACAATGACTAATGTAGTATTAGACAGTAGTACAAACGGTAGAATGAAAATTTTCTTTAAATGTTCTCAACATGTGTGTTCCTAATAAACTTAGGTGTAGTCAACTTGTATTACCTCAGAGCTGTTTGATTTTCCCAAGAAAAAAAAACGAATTTAAATCTAAACCATATTCAATAATTTTCTTACCTTTCTTTACTGCCGTTCTGACAAGTTTATTTATTACTGAGCCGAAACATATCCTAAAAGAAAAAAAAAAGACAGCATTACACACAACATTTTAAAATTTGATTAAGTAATTCAAAAACCGTTACTTTAGTTTTGTTAGTCAAGGAATAATAATTTCATATCTTCCTTCTGAAAACTATATTTGGGTCATTCCATGTCAAGTGATCCAACGTTTTTTACCTTACATTTTTGTATTTCTTTCACATTTGGCTCATCAATTGTGCCCCTTGAGGTAATCAAAAATCTCAATTTTTGGATTTTTATCTCTATTGTTTTTTCATTTATGAGACTTTGAACTTTGGAAAAACCCTCGTTTTTCCATGGATAAGGGAACATAAAAGGGACCATAACTCGGCACCAAATATAGATAGAACGATTTGGTAAATTGCATTTTAAAGTACGTTAGTTGCCGCTTAATCTGATATGCAACATGACCAATTTGATAAAAATGTTCTTCTTCAAAAAATGAAATTTAAATTTCAAATTTAAATTTCTCTAAAAACATATGATGAATTTTTATGAAAAAATTCTCAAAAATTCTTGTGTATTTTATCTATGTCTGTACAAATTTTTAGATTAGGATCTCAATGGGATCATATTTTTTTGAATTTTTGAATAAAACTGTATAGGAAAAAAATGATATTTTTTAGATTCTATTTATTTAAACACTAAGTTCTCTTGCTTGTGATGGTCTAAAAAGTAGTAAACAAAGATGAATTTGAGTGAGTTAGCATGAGCTTATATATTTGTCAGGTTCACCCCCCTCCCCCCTTCCTCCCCCGCACAACCACTTTTTTTTAATTCAAAACTGTTCAAAATGTTTAAAAAAAAACTCTTTGATACAAAATGAAAAGTAAACTTATTTAAAGTTGGTAAATGAGTTTCCTTATAACTAGGCGAAGTATCCCCCTCCTCCACCCAAATATACCATTAACGCTATACTAATATGACGTCTCACCTGGGGATTGATTTGAGGATTATTTTCCCCCTAGGTATATATTGTTTTTCAGACGAAGTGTTTCGTTTTCAATCCGAACTTCACAAAGTGTACTTCCATTAAATATCTGAATTTAAACTAATGGTTCATTTCATCCCCTCCCCCAGCATCAATCTTCAATTTTGAAGGGAGGAAATAAATGGGTCGCCCCAAGATCATAGCAAACAGCAAAATAGCACTGTTTCCCCTTGTTTTCATAATGTTTTCCCATTATTTTCACACAAAACTGAAAAGAAATCAAAGTGTCACGTTATATGTCAGTCCCCATCACTGCCTTTCCTTTCTCTTATTGGACAAAGCTCATGAGCTAATAGGAAAGAGTAACAAACAGAACAAACTGAAACACTACCAGACGTCAGTAGAGACTAAGGCTTTGAAATGGGGTTAGGCGGGATGATTTTTAAAAAAAAGTTTGGAGTGGGAAGGTAGGGTAAGGGGGGGAGCAATCTGTAAAGAAGTTAAACAACATGTGAGGTTGTGCTCAAAAAAGCAGTGTTTGTTTAATCTATGTACACTGAAGTGACAAAAGTCATGGGATACCTCTTAATATCGTGTCGGCCCTCCTTTTGCCCGGCGAAGTGCAACAACTCGACGTGGCATGGACTCAACAAGTCGTTGGAAGTCTTCTGCAGGAATATTGAGCCATGCTGTCTCGATAGACGTCCATAATCGTGAAAGCGTTGATGGGGCAGGATTTTGGGCACGAACAGACCTCCCGATGGTGTCCCATAAATGCTCAATGGGATTCATGTCGGGCGATCTAGGTGGCCAAATCATTCGTTGGAATTGTCCAGAATTTTCTTCAAACCAATTGCGAACAGTTGTGGCCCGGTGACATGGCGCATTGTCATCCATAAAAATCCCATCGTTGTTTGGGTACATGAAGTCCATGAATGGCTGCAAGTGATCTCCAAGTAGCTGCACATAAGCATTTCCAGTCAATGTTCGGTCCAGTCGCACTAGAGGACCAAGTCCATGCCATGAAAAAACAGCCCACACCATTACGGAGCCACCACCAGCTTGAACAGTGCCTTGCTGACAGTTTGGGTCCATGGCTTCGTGGGGTCTGCGCCACACTCGAACCCTACCATCGGCTCTTACCAGCTGAAATCGTGACTCATCGGACCAGGCCACGGTTTTCCATTCATCTAGGGACCAACCGATATGCTCACGTGCCCACGAGAGTCGCTGCAAGCGATGTCGTTCTGTCAGTAAAGGCACTCGAGTCGGTCTTCTGCTGGAATAGCCCAAGAAATCCAAATTTCTCCGCACAGTTCTAGCAGACACGTCCATTGTACGTCCCACATTGATTTCTACGGTGATTTGACGCAGTGTTGCTTGTCTGTTAGAATTTACGACTCTTTGCAGACGTCGCCGGTCTCGATCTTTAAGTGCAGGCGGTCGACCACTGCGCTGTCCATGGTGGGATGTTATGCCTGAAATTTCATACTCTCGGCACACTCTTGACACAGTGGATCTGGGAATGTTGAATTCTCAAACGATTTCCGAAATGGCATGACCCATGCGTCTAGCTCCAACTAACATTCCTCGTTCAAAGTCTGTTAATTCACGTCGTGCGGTCATCATCACGTTAAAACCTCTTCACATGAATAACTTGAACAGAAATGAAAGCTCTGTAAAAGCACTGCGCATTTATACCTGTTCTATGCGATGCTACTGCCATCTGAAAATTTGCATATTGCTATCCCATGACTTTTGTCACTTCAGTGTATATAGATATATCTTGCTGCATTACTTTCCTTTACAACAAAATGAAAAAGAACACAAACAATTAAAAAAAATTAAATAACAGCTGCACACTAGATAATGTGGAAAGTTAGTTATGGGGACACAGACATATGATTTGATATTTTGATTTATTTTCAGTTTTGTGCGAAAAGAATAGAAAAAACGATGAGAACAAGGAGAAACTGCTATTTTGCTGTTTGCTATGATCTTGAGGCGACCCATTTATTTCCTCCCTTCAAAATTGAAGATTGGTGCTGGGGTAGAAGATGAAATGAATCATGAAGTTAAATTTTACATATTGAATGGAAGTACACTTTGAAGTTCTGATCGAAAAAGAAACACTTCGTCTGAAAAACAATAAATATACCTAGGGTGAAAATAATCCTCAACTCAATCCCAAGGTTAGACGTCATATTAGTATAGTGTGAATGGTATATTTGGGTGGGGAGGGGGATACTTCGTATAGTTATAAGGAAACCCATTTCCCCACTTTAAATAAGTTTACTATTCATTTTGTATCAAAGAGTTTTTCTTTTTTTTAAAACATTTTGAACAGTTTTGAATTAAAAAAGAGTGGTTGTGCGGGGGAGGAAGGGGTAGGGGGTGAACCTGACAAATCTATAAGCTCATGCCAGCTCACTTTAAACATATTCATGTTTGTTTACTACTTTTTAGACCATCACGAGCAAGAGAACTTAGTATTTAAATAAATAGAATCTAAAAAATATCATTTTTTTCCTATACAGTTTTATTCAAAAATTCAAAAAAATATGATCCCATTGAGATCCCAATCTAAAAATTTGTACAAACATAGATAAAATACACAAGAATTTTTGAGAATTTTTTCAAAAAAATTCATTATATGTTTTTTGAGAAATTTAAATTTGAAATTTAAATTTCATTTTTTGAAAAAGAAAATTTTTATCAAATTAGTCATGTTGCATATCAGATTAAGCGGCAACTAACGTACTTTAAAATGCCATTTACCAAATTGTTCTATCTATATTTGGTGCCGAGTTATGGTCCCTTTTATATTCCCTTATTCATGGAAAAACGAGGGTTTTTCCAAAGTTCAAAGTCTCATAAATGAAAAAATAATAGAGATAAAAATCCAAAAATTGAGGCTTTTGATTACCTCAAGGGGTACAATTGATGAGCCAAATGTGAAAGAAATACAAAAATGTAAGGTAAAATTTTTCTCAGATTTTGGATCACTTGACGTAGAATGACCCATTTCTGTTTTTCTAAAAGACTTTTTTTTTTCGTCTTTCATCCTTGATGATATGTTTGGGGGAAACAGTAAACGCAATTTAAAGCTAGGCATTATTTATTGATACTTCAAAAAAAATAATAATAATTTCAATTGACAGTAAAGACTCTCGCTTAGTAAGTTATTCTCGTAAAATGTGAAAAAAAATGCATTCCAACTGCTATGATGAATACTAAATTAGGTGTTAACGACTAAATGACAGAAAATATATCGTGAAGCAAAAGCTACAAGTACATAACTCTAACTCAGTTTATTTTATTGATTTATTTACTCTTAAACAGTTTTCAGGAAAATCAATAAACTATTTTTTTTTTGCTATTTTTAAGGAATGTGTAGTGTACACTTAATTTAAATGTAATTAAACTAAAATGCATAAATTTTGTATGAAAAAGAAAATATTTATGTCTTCTTTCGAACGAAAAATTTTCAACAAAACTGAATATTTTTTTCCAAATTTACAAATAGTACTTGGCAGAATATATTATATTAAATTATAAATTCTCCTCGTCATATCTTACCGCACTAAAATTCAAACTAAAGCATTGATTGTTATCTTAGATAAAAAATACCGGAAGATAAGACGGATTTTTTTCAACACGGGTTTAACTAATTCTTAGTTATATTATATAGTTTGAAAACTGGTTAAAAACTTTCAAACGCTATTACTTTACTCACAACATGATTGCTTTACTGTAGTTTTTTCTTTTTTTTTTTCCTTTTTTTTTTTTTTTTGTCTTTCGCTCATATTTTTTCTTTAAAAGTACTATGAAGGCAAAGGCTAATTTTTATCATACTAATATATTTCCGTCTTTCAATAGGAAGATTTTTTCTCTCTCTTTCTAATGAGGCTGTGTTAGGTGCCCTAGCCTTTTGCATACATAGTTCGATCCGCAGATACGACCTCCAGTCTTTCATATAGCACCACTAACGAGCGGATAAAAATGGCACAGCGAACTTTTACAGCTCATTTCCGACGGGTTGGAGGCACCTGGGCTCTCTTTGGTGGAAAACTCCACTTGGAATTTTTAATTTTGCCGTGAGTATTCAAAGCTAAAAGAGTACCTCAGGGATCTTTTACATGCCGCATAACCATACACCATTGGCGCTGACGATTTTCCTCATCTCGAAAATCCACCAACTCCGAGGACTAGAAACCAGGTCCAAAGCGTACCACGACAATGCCTTACCACCACGCTACCCAGACGACAAGAGACGAGCACAGTTCGTCCTTTTGTTGAATGACTACTATGAAATGCCTGTATTCTGCAGAACGATTAGTACGAAAACCGATATTTTCTAAAATGTTGGAACGCTTAAACAACAATTAAAACCTAGAATAACAAGTTGAGACAGCTTTCATGATTCTTTGCTAGTTTTGGTTTTCGTTCATAGTATTTATTTATTAATTTACTGTCCCCAAGTAGCATCAACTCATCGGATTTTTCTCGGCCGATCAACAAACTCCTCTTAAACTGATCCTGTAACGCACGATGACATCGTTCCGATCAGTATCCGAGCACGGTTTTCGATGAGCTACTTTTCATCGGAAAGCGATATCCTTCCGATCAACTTTCCCGATGAAAATAAGATGAGCTATATTCCATCGGAAAACGATATCCTTCCGATCAAGTTTCCCGATGAAATTCCTCTGAATGGGACTGTTCTGCTCATAAATTGCTCCAAATCTCATCGTATTCTCATCGGATTTTGCTGCTCAGATTCTGCTCGGCCGATGAGACATATTGGATCATCGGCCGATGAGAATTTCATCGGGTTTCGATGAATGGCCGATCATTGGCCGATGAGATGATGCTGCTAGGGTCTTTACTTAGCGGGCGGATAGTACAAGTCTTTCGGTTGGAAACCAACATCCTTATGAAAGAAAAAATAGTTATTATTTTGGGGAAAGCAAAAATACAACGTGGAACAGCAAAAATGCTCAAGAATACTACATTCGCATGTTTCGGCGTAACAAGAAACGCCTTTTCCGATGCAAAAAGATGTGAACTTATGTATGTAAAAATATTCGGTAAAAGCTATTGTCAAATGTCTTTGCATTCATTAGATCTCTTTTTTTGCATTGAAAAATGCGTTCCTTGAAACATCGACACACGTGTTTGCAATATTCCTGAGCATTTAGGCTTTGCAACGTCATAGTTATGCTTTCATTTTTAATCACAAAGTTATTTATTTATTTCAACTATTTTTGTCTCTGCATTTTCAAAATGACTCTTTCAGCTCCTTTAGTTAAAGAAAAAAAATTAATAAACAAAACCCCTCGCATTTTTTTAACCAAACACTATCATTTCTTACATTACAGCAATTTTAAAACCAAAAGATGTATTTATCCTTAAATAGCTCATAATTTCCAGATGGCACATAACCATAGCAATAAATTTGTAAAGCAAAAATACTTCTTTCAGAATAAAATATTCTTTCAGCTAGCCGTGTGATATATGACATCGTGACAGAACTGATGAAAGTAAAACACGATATTTTATAAGCATATCAAAATACTTTTATCCCATTTTGAGACGCTAAAATATCCTGTGCAAATATTTCACTAGTTTAAGGAAACGCATTTTGAGAGTTTTTTCGAGTAGTTGGTAGAACTTCAATTTATATTTGCTACTTTTATCTGAAGCTTG
The DNA here is from genome assembly GCA_038373865.1 of Uloborus plumipes. Taxonomy (NCBI): domain Eukaryota; kingdom Metazoa; phylum Arthropoda; class Arachnida; order Araneae; family Uloboridae; genus Uloborus; species Uloborus plumipes. The sequence goes on along the minus strand of JAXGGA010001196.1, from coordinate 24,068 downwards.
CATTATTCAACCGCCATTTTTCACTCCACGTCTATATTTCTTGGGAAGAAACTGACTGCCTTAGTTTCTAGCAGATGCCTGCCGACATAAACTGCGATTTAAATCAAAGATAAAGAATTACCTTTCATATTCTGAAATGGAAACATCAAAGAAATTGGTACGTAAAAATAAAAGAAATTTTATGAAACATTAAAACGTCTTCTGCTGCGATTTAAGGGTTTTGTTGACAAATTTTTTATCTCTGTTATGCATTCATGTTTCGTATATAGACTTTATTTATCATTATCAATTGAATGTAAAATTAAAATGTAGGCGTTTCTTCTTGCACTTTTTTTTTTGAGCTACAGTGGAGCCCGCTTAATGGAATAGCCATTTTTCCAAGGAAAAAATATTCTAATAAGCGGGATATTCTCTTATCCGGGATAAAAATAATGTATTACAACTGTTTGGTACATTGAAACTGTATTATATTAAGCGGGATATTCTTTTAACCGATATTCTAATAAGCGGGCTCGACTGTATTGTGATGAACTCCAGATATTAGGACAGCACTCTAGTGGTTTCAAGTTTTTTTTTTTTTTGAAGAAAAAATTATCTATGAATCGTAAATCGTTGACTTTACTCTTTAGACATTCTATTCTAAATAACTATTGTGATGATTAATGCCGATAATGATTCCCCGCTCTTTTTCTTTGAAGCAAAAATATTCTATAAACCATAAAACGTTGGTTTTACCCTTCAGACTTTCTATTTTAAATAACTAGTGTGATGATGAAGTCCGGATATTAGGCGATAGCAATAATGATCCTTTTTTTTCTGTATTTTGGAGCAAAAATGATATATAAAGTGTAAAACGTTGACGTCACTCTTCAGACTTTCGAATAAATACTGTGATGAGGAACTCCAGATATTAGGATAGCACGATTGTGATCATATGCTTTTTTAAAACAAAAATCCTAAAATATAAGTTCATATACCTCTTTAACACTGGTACTTAGACTTAAATTGAGCACAATTAATACCATAGAAACTCTTTTAAGTCTTTATATACTCTAAAACACTTTTTTTCTGAAGATTAATATATTTTCATTACCCCCCCCCCCTTCCAGAGGAAAGAACTGACATATAACTGACTCTTAAACACAATTGCCTTCTTCCTTTCTCTGAATGTTTTAAGGTCCATAAATATTTGCTGTTGTATGTGCTTACGTGTATGTCTGACTATAAGTATAACTATTTGTTTTCTTGTATACATTTTTTTTAGTACTTTATGTACTTATAAGTGTATTTTGTATTATTTAGTTTAACAACTTGGGATTGTCCTTGAAGAAATAACTCATATTGCAGTATTTAATTGGTAGGTATACAAAATATATATGGTAAGGAATTTGATTCGGCAGTGTTGTCTTTCAAATTATTAAGGATTTAATGAAATGCATACCACCTTTTTTTGTTGTTGGTTGCTGTTTCTGATAAACTAAAGTGTTTAACCATACTTCACAATAAAGCAGTAAGTAACCGCCCCTAAGCCAGGGCCTAAGCCAGAAACATGCAATGCACCATCAGCTCGTTTATTCCATCCATGGACTGCAGATTCGTGCTTATTCTGCACTCATCAGCATGGAATAGGAATTAAACGAGCTGGAGGCAAAAATCCTCTAATAGAGGAAAGCTTTGCCTCAAAATTTTCAAGTTGTACCGTGCCAAGTGCGGTCGCTCACCGGTGTTCTAATTTCACAATAGCTGTCATGGAGAAACCATCACATCTTGTCTGAAGCACTGCTTAGTGCATGAAAACAGCTTTCCTTCTTTTTCCTCAGTCAGTCACAAATCACGTGACTGCAGGCAGAGTGCACATGACAATGTGTGCCCGGCGTGGCTGGCAACGCCGAGAAGAAGACAGGATGTGATGGCTTCTCTATCACATTAGCTACCAATTTTTGTTGGCTCTCTTAGCTCTATAAGAGGATTTTTGCCTCAAGCTTGTTTAATTCCTATTCCATGCTGATGAGTGCAGAATAAGTACGAATCTGTAGTCCATGGATGGAATAAACGAGCTGGTGGTGTATTACATATTAGATAAGTTATAACAGGTATTAAAACCATTGTACATTTTTTATTTTGTAATATTTGGCAGGAAATTTGGCACAACTTTTGAATTTTATATATTTTACCGTGACAAACGGTCAAATGATTTGAAGTCAAAAATCGAATATTGTAGAACTTTAGAAGAATTATAAAGGCAGTATCCAGAAATGTCAAAAGAATAAAATTGGAGAGAATAAGAATAAGAAATATCAAAAGAAAAAAAAAAGGGGAAAATGTATTGTGCAATAAGCTCCACGTGATTAAAATCTGAATCTGTACTGAAGATACTCCTCTGTTTCTATAAATTTAAGAGGTCACAGTACCTCAAAAAACACCAAAAGACCAAGAAATGATTTATTGCTTATTTCAAAAGTAAAAGTTATTTAAAACACTGGTAAAAAAATAGCATTGCTCTTGCTAAATTATTTAAAAAGTTATGAGTGACATTAGGGGCATGCTATGCGTTCCAATGGAAAAGCAAAACTTTAAAGTGCTTTTTCTCGATGATCAGTTTTTAGTGTTTCTATGTTACTGGAAATGCTAAGGATTTTTTTCTATTAAAGATACAACTTTAAAGCAATATTTTTTGCACTCAGGATAATATATTTAACAAAACTGTGCATTGAATAAGCATTTCATAAATTACAAAAATTTTTAGAGCTTGTTAAACCTCGAAAAACAAATTTTCTAAGAATTTTTACATAAAGGTCACAAAATATTTTCAAATCAATATATAAGAAAATGAATGCACAGATTTTAGAGTAATTCTTGTGATCATTTCAAAAAGAAATTTTGAAATTAGTGCAGAAACAAAAAAGCCTTAGGGTTTTTAAAAATTGAAATTTTCTTAAATTTTTCAAATTTTCAAAAAAAGTGAGCAAAATTTTTAATGTTTGAAAATAAATTATTGATTGTTAAATAAGTGCAGAAACAAAGATTTCAAAGAATTACATTTTTCACGTAAATTAAAGAAATTTGTAAGAAAGGTACTGTAACCCCTTAAGAACTAGGAAAAGTATCAATAATTTAAAAAACTGCATTAAAATTTGAGATCTATCCCTATTTAACAATATAATACACTAAGTGGCCAAAAGTATCCGGACACTTTCAAAAATTCACATTTTTACATATAGCTCGAGAAATAAGTGATCAATTGTTCCTTAACTTTAGACATACAAAATATAGGCTTCAGCGAACATTTCCCAGTTGAAATCAAATTACCCTTGCATTTGGGGGATGACAAGAAAGGGGGTTGAAAGAAAAACCGCATTTTGACCATAACTCTTCGAAAATAGCTCGAAATAAGCTATAAATTTCAGTAATTAATTAGCATAATATTGTAACGAGTCCGTAGCACCTTCAACTTTCTTCAAATGAGCATTCCAATCTTGAGGAAGTAACTATAAATTTATTTACAAGTATGTACACTATTTACAATAAGAGCAGAAAACAATTGCTAAACATCAGCAATTAGGCAGCAAACAGTACACTGTACTCTCAACAGTAATTCAGCACCACGTATCTAACGTGAACAGTAATTAAGCAATTACAAAAGCAAAACAAACATTCGCCCAAGCGAATCGAAAAACGAGTCACCAGAATCAAATCTGAAAACAACTGACTGACTTGTGTTCAAGGCCAGCTATTTATACACGGAAAGAATTCCCGACAACTTTCTAGTAATATCTGGAATATTCCAAATCATTCATAACTTTAAACAATTCATTCAAGAAAACGCTAGAAATAAAAAGAAAAACACCACTCCGAGCGAAAATGTCTTCACGCTTATTAAAGTTAGGGCAAGTGTAAAAACTACAAAGTGTTACGGGGCCGGTATACAAGTGATAAAAGTGATATCTTCAGATACTTTTGCAACATGACGTCAGATAAAACCAAAACTAATGAAAATGATGCAAGGCAGGAAAAACAACAACTATTTACAAGATTTGTAACATTGCCCCCTTCCCAAGGACTGCACGTCCCGGGCAGTACAATCCCCAGAAAGGAAGCAAGGGAAAACTTACAGATGCACACATTACATGATGACCAATCATAAACATGATAAACAATAACAATGAGAACATGAAAGAAATAATAACATTGATAGAGTAATATTACAAACAATTAAAGGCAAAAGTTATTTACAAAATTTACAAACAAATTACCATGGTAGCTTTAGATTTACTTTACGAACTATGGCCATAGTATGGGGCTAGCCGATCATAATGTACAACCCTAGGTTTTGAATGTGATGACTTCTGGATCCTCACTACGACGTCGTTCAGCCGGTGAAGGACTGTGTAGGGTCCATCCCAATGCGACTGCAATTTGGGTGACAGACCTTTACGTCGGATGGGATTCCATAGCCACACCTTGTCACCTTCTTGAAAGTCATGGCCAGTGGACCTTGTGTCGTATCGGGTCTTCATTTTCTCCGTCGCGATGTTGATTCGCTCCCGTGCGAAGTGATGAACGTCCTCCAACCGGGCCTGGAGATCCTGGACGTACTCCTCAGGCGATGAAGGCGCATCTGGAGGGAGACCGAAGACGAGATCACAAGGCAGCCGAAGCTCTCGGCCGAAGAGCATCTGTGATGGGGAATATCCGGTGGTCTCGTGGACAGCACTGCGGTAGGCCAGCAGGAACAGAGGAAGTTTCTTGTCCCAATCCTGTTGATTTTTGGAGACCATAAGCGAGAGATTATTAAGGATTGTCCTGTTGAATCTCTCCACCATGCCGTCCGATTGTGGGTGTAGTGGTGTCGTTCGAGTTTTCTCAATTTTGAGGATATCACATAGGCCCTTAAACACAGCAGAGATGAAGTTTCTTCCCTGATCGGAATGGATCTGCAAAGGTGTCCCATATCTCGAGATCCAATGCTGGACTAGAGTCTCTGCTACAGTGGTAGCTTCTTGATCCGGAATGGAATATGCTTCGGGCCATTTGGTGAAATAGTCAATGGCAACGAGGATGTATTTGTTCCCATCAGTAGTTTTCGGTAGAGGACCAAGAATGTCGATCCCGATTCGTTCGAAAGGAGCTCCTACGTTGTAAAGATGTAGTTTCCCGCGGCTTCTTCTCTTCGGTCCTTTACGGGCAGCACAGGCGTCACAAGAATGACACCACTTCTCCACGTCATCCTTCGCCTTGCTCCAGAAGAAGCGCTCTCGAACCTTGTGGAGGGTTTTCAGGATACCAAAGTGTCCTCCAGTCGGACTACTGTGCAATTCCTTTAGAACGTCTGGAATTCTTGATCTGGGAAGGAGTAACTGCCATTTGAATGCTTTACCATCGTCAGATTCCCATTTCCGATACAGGACGCCATTTCGCAACTGGAGAGATTTCCATAGAGCCCAGTATCTTTTCGTTGCAGGACTGTAGATAGAAACGTCTTGCCAACTAGGTCGCCGACTGTCCTTTTCCATTAACTCTATGATAGGCTTTAGGTCTGGGTCTTCAAGCTGATCTTTTCTTACTTGGTCGTCACTCCATGGATCAGGATCTGAAGATGATGAAGTAGCAGTAACTTGACAGGCAGTAGGGATTGTCGTCCCGTACTGTTTCTCTATTCGGGAGCAATAATGGCAGTTCTCGGAACAAGGTCTTCTTGATAATGCGTCAGCATTACCGTGTGACAAACCTTTTCGGTGCTTAATCTCGATGTCATATTCCTGGAGCCGCTGTATCCACCTGGCTACCTGGCCCTCTGGATTCTTGAAATTCAAAAGCCAAGTTAAAGAGGCATGATCGGTTCGGAGCAGGAATTTACGGCCGTAGAGGTAATGATGGAAATGTTCTACAGCTTTAACTATGGCGAGCAATTCCTTTCTCGTGACACAATAATTTCGCTCCGACTTGGATAAGCATTTGCTCCAGTAAGCGATGACATGTTCGTTACCGTCTATTTCTTGAGATAAAACAGCTCCAACGCTCTCGTGGCTCGCATCAGTGTCAAGTATGAAGGATTTTTCAGGCTGAGGATAAGAGAGAATAGGCGTTGATGTTAAAGCCTCCTTCAGCTGTAGAAATGCATCCTCGCATTCTTTGGACCATTCAAATTTTTGTTTGCTCTCCGTCAGCTTATGCAAAGGTCGTGCAATGTTGGAAAAACCCTTCACAAACTTCCTGTAGTACGTGCAGAGCCCCAGGAAACTTCGCAGCTGATGGACATTTTCGGGGCGGCTCCAATTCTTGACTGCAGATACCTTATCTGGATCTGTTCGTACACCTTCGGAAGAGATAATGTGACCAAGGTAGTTCACCTCACGGCGGAACAAATTACATTTGGACGGGCTTAACTTCAGGTTGGCTTCCTTAAGCTTTTGCAGCACCTTCCTAAGATTATCCAAATGTTCCTCAAAACTGCGTCCTATGATGATAATGTCGTCCAAGTAGACAAGACAGGATTCATAAGACAGTCCTCGTAACACTGATTCCATAAGACGCTCGAACGTGGCTGGTGCATTGCAGAGGCCGAAGGGCATCACTTTAAACTGCCACAAGCCTTGTCCGGTTGTAAACGCCGTCTTCTCTCGGTCGTCGGGGTGTATCTCCACCTGCCAGTAGCCGCTCTTTAAATCCAGGGTCGAAAACCACTTGTGTCCGGAAAGGGTGTCCAGAGTGTCATCGATCCGTGGAAGAGGGTAACTGTCCTTCTTGGTGATGTCATTCAGGCGTCGGTAATCAACACAAAATCTGGTGGAGCCGTCTTTCTTTCGGACCAAGACGATAGGGGATGCCCAAGGACTGGATGAGGGTTCGATGACGTCATTCTCCTGCATCTCTTTTACGAGGATCTCAACCTCTTCCTTCTTGGCGAACGGTAGTCGTCTTGGATGCTGCTTGATAGGGGGATGATCTCCAGTGTCAATCCTATGCTGCGTTAAATTCGTGCGACCCACATCCTCGGATGTAGATGAAAACACCTGCTTGAAGTTGTCCACCAATTTTTCCGCAGCGTATCTTTGATCCTTCGATAATGCTGCACTCCCAATTAATTTCGAAGTCAAGGATTCGGAAGACACAGTCTCAGAGGAATCAATTCTTCTGATGATGCAGTTTACGGGAGTACAAGTTGCCAACACTTCTCCTTTCTTGATATTCCTCGGTCTTTCACTTACATTGGCGACTCTCACAGGAACAGCATTCCTTGAAAGGTCCACAAGCGTAGATGCCACTAGTACTCCTTTTGGGCTATTACTCTGGTTAGGATATTCAATTAGGCCGAATTTAAAACTGTTATTTTCCTTGATGGAGCCAGGTATTAGTATTTCTGATCTTGGGGAATCAATAAATCTGATTGGGCTATTATTTGATGAGCGGATTTTAAGTTACGTTCAGCATTGAAAATTGCTATGTCTTCCCTCATCGAGTGCAGCTCATTATTTTTAAAGTCGATAGAAAAATCAAATTTTCTCAAAAAGTCCAGTCCGAGAATGAAGGGATCTGTAATGTCAGCGACGAATGCCGTGTGATGGTAAGTGGCACTCCCGAACATTATTTCTAAGTTCACTTTTCCTTCAATCTCGATTTTGTCACCTGTCACAGTTTGGAGAGTAACGCAGGGCGGCGTCCATAAGATCTTGAGTCCAAATTGACGAGCCACATCAGTCTTAATAATGGTAACGTTGGCTCCTGTGTCCACAATCATTTCACAGGGAAACCCATTCACATAAGCGTAAATGAAGAGTCCGTTGCAGCCGCCACTTCTTGGGGAAATCTGGAAAACTTTGGGATGGGGCTCATTCCAATTTGGCGACCTCCGCCCCGCGAGATTGCCATAGCTTAGTTTTCCTGAGCTGAAGAGGAAGAGGTACCCTTCCCTCTTGTTTCTTGGCGAGCTTCGCAATTCCTTCGTACGTGGCCCTCACCGCCACATTTCCAGCACTTCAGTGGTTGTTTACTTTGGTCCTTGTGAGCCGTAATCTTTTTCAGGGTCCCCGAGAGCTCTTGGATTTGTCGCTTAATTTCCAAGAGACAAGTTGAGTTCGAATCCGGAGCACGCACTTCCACGCCCCTGATTGAATGGCGATCCTTGCGGGACGTTTGCTGTGCAGCCTCGAACTTCATTGCGTAGACCAGACCGGATTTAAGATCTTTAATGTCCGCCATCCGGAGAGCCGTCTGAATTTCTGGATTTCGCACTCCATCTATGAAGTAGTTCAGGGCCAGGCTATCGCGAACACCCGAAGGACAGTCCGAGAAGGCGAGATGGGAAAGCCTCTCAACGTCTGCTGCAAAAACTTGTAGAGTCTCTCCAGCCCTCTGGAGTCTGGATTTCAGCTGGAGTTGGCTGAATTCTTTTTGGCATGCTTCGCCAAAGCGAAGCTCCAAGGCCGATGATAAGGCATCGAAGTCGCGGTGCTTGTCCTCTGGGAAGGTCTGTAGTATGTCAGCTGCATCCCCTCTCAGCGAGGCTGCAAGGTGACAGGCTTTCGTGGAAGAGTCCCAGGAGTTTGCTTCTGCAACGATGAGGAACTGCTTCTTGTAAATATTCCACGAGGTCTTCCCGTCAAACGTGGCCAGTTTGATGGATGGACGCGAAGAGCTGCAGCTACACAGTCACTTGAGTTGTTGGAGGATGCTGATAACTTTGATTCAATTTCTTTAATTTTCTTTTCCACGTGATTTTCTACTGTGGTAATTCGATCTTCAACGCTGTCAACTTTCTCTTCTAGAGCCTCCACTTTATTTTCCATATTGGTAAATTTACTTTCCACCAAACTTTTCATTGACGTTAGATCGCTTTTAATTTCTTCAGCTAGATCCTTTTTTAATTGTTCTTGATTAGTAGCCAGCTCATTCTTTAATTGTTCTTGATTAGTAGATAGCTCATTCTTTAATTGTTCTTGATTAGTAGCCAGAGTCGCCATATCATTCTTGAGGTCACTTTTAACAGCGTTGATCGCATCAAGGAGTTGTTTCAGTTGTTCATCCATTGCTCGAGTAATCACCATAAAATTCCGAATTCAAAAAGTCCTTAGGAAGAAAAGTCCAAGTTCACAGATAATTCCAAGAAAGTCCTTGAAGATGCTCCACGTTGGGCGCCAAAATTGTAACGAGTCCGTAGCACCTTCAACTTTCTTCAAATGAGCATTCCAATCTTGAGGAAGTAACTATAAATTTATTTACAAGTATGTACACTATTTACAATAAGAGCAGAAAACAATTGCTAAACATCAGCAATTAGGCAGCAAACAGTACACTGTACTCTCAACAGTAATTCAGCACCACGTATCTAACGTGAACAGTAATTAAGCAATTACAAAAGCAAAGCAACCATCCGCCCAAGCGGATGAAAAACGAGTCACCAGAATCAAATCTGAAAATAACTGACTGACTTGTGTTCAAGGCCAGCTATTTATACACGGAAAGAATTCCCGACAACTTTCTAGTAATATCTGGAATATTCCAAATCATTCATAACTTTAAACAATTCATTCAAGAAAACGCTAGAAATAAAAAGAAAAACACCACTCCGAGCGAAAATGTCTTCACGCTTATTAAAGTTAGGGCAAGTGTAAAAACTACAAAGTGTTACGGGGCCGGTATACAAGTGATAAAAGTGATATCTTCAGATACTTTTGCAACATGACGTCAGATAAAACCAAAACTAATGAAAATGATGCAAGGCAGGAAAAACAACAACTATTTACAAGATTTGTAACAATATGTTTAATTACTGTACAAATTTTTATGAACGTACCACTCTTACTTCCGAAGATATGAAACATTTTTTAAAAAACGGCAATTTTATTTGACGAGTTTTCGCTCAGAGCACGCAGAGTTTTTGATCAAACCTTATCAAAACTTCAGAAAAGATGACAAAATACAACAGAAAGAACATACTAAAACGGCAAATAAAAATATTAAAAATACGATGAGATATGAACGTTAAAAGGAAATAATTTTTCACGGCGCATGCGCGAACGACAGAAATTTATAACTACAAAAATATTGTAGCTTGGTTTATACTGCATCTTATAAAAAAAGTTTCAGTTGAATATCGTAAAAATTGAAAAAGATATCAGCGATCTAGTGAGCTGAATTTCATTCATTCGCAGATAATACATAAACATTGAGGGTCTGTCCACAAAGTGCTCTATTTTTAAATTAAAGGTTATTTCGTCATCGTTCAAAACAAGCGTTTCAGGGGTGTCCGGATAACTTTTGGCCACCAACGTAAAAGGTCTTTTTGGCCGAAAAGGCGAAATGTGACTTCTATGCAGAATATAAATTTTCAAACTGTATACAATTCAACATTGAAAAAAATGCTCGATTGTCACCACACTATTTGAGGACAACCCCTCGCCATTTATGTATTGTCTGCGAATGAATGAATTACAGTTCACTAGATCGCTGATATCTTTTTCAATTTTTACGATATTCAACTGAAACTTTTTTTATAAGATGCAGTATAAACCAAGCTACAATATTTTTGTAGTTATAAATTTCTGTCGTTCGCGCATGCGCCGTGAAAAATTAATTCCTTTTAACGTTCATATCTCATCGTATTTTTAATATTTTTATTTGCCGTTTTAGTATGTTCTTTTTGTTGTATTTTGTCATCTTTCCTGAAGTTTTGATAAGGTTTGATCAAAAACTCTGCGTGTTCTGAGCAAAAACCCTTCAAATAAAATTGCCGTTTTTTAAAAAATGTTTCATTTCTTCGGAAGTAAGAGTGGTACGTTCATAAAAATTTGTACAGTAATTATACATATTATGCTAATTAATTACTGAAATTTATAGCTTATTTCGAGCTATTTTCGAAGAGTTATGGTCAAAATGCGGTTTTTCTTTCAACCCCCTTTCTTGTCATCCCCCAAATGCAAGGGTAATTTAATTTCAACTGGGAAATGTTCGCTGAAGCCTATATTTTGTATGACTAAAGTTAAGGAACAATTGATCACTTATTTCTCGAGCTATATGTAAAAATGTGAATTTTTGAAAGTGTCCGGATACTTTTGGCCACCTAGTGTACAACTACATTGATTTGAATCCGTATCTAACTATTAAATGTAGAATGGCTTTAAAATAACTTACTTGGGGAAGCAAGAAATTTCATGAGTCATTCGACATTCCAACATTTATGCTCAGTTTCTGAAAGTTTTACAGCATTTTCATTTCTCGAGAAATTCGTGACCTATGGAGAATGTTGACAAATAGTCATAATACCTATGCAACAGGAAAATCATTGCAATGGATATTGGAAAAACATAAAAAGAAATAGTTGATATTATTCAGGAAACTCGAACTGGAAGCGGGATATTGAAATAACATTCATAAATTGAACTCGTGCTCAGCATATTGAAAATATTACTTCTGACCTTGCATACGTTTTTTTACTGCAACTTTGTAAACAACAAAAGAAAAGTACAGTGAAATCTCGGTAAAACGAAGTATCCGTTCCAAGGAGATAAATTTTTAATCCAGTTTTAATTTCTTTAGATTACCTGAGTTCCATTACGACTAAATTCTCGTTATTCGTAATGGAACTCAGGTAAATTCTCGTGAAAGGAATTTTGTTCTTTGAAGATTTATATAATAGGAACTCATTGTATATGCACTCGCAAATATTACTCTCTTTACAAAAAATGTAATGCATTAATTCTCTCAAGGCCGGTGGTGCAGAATATGTCCAACATTTTTTATGACTCTAATTGCTATATTGGTTGGTTTTGAAACCAAAATTTTAAAACTTTCCCACAAATTTCAATAAAAGAAGATTAAACGTGTGCCTATTAACACGTTAATAAATAATGGATGTTTTTTTTTCTTTTGATAAAAAAAATCTGCACTATGTACAGCTAAGGTAATTTTTTGTCAAACATTTCTGTACCTAAAAGACTTAAACAGTGCAGAAAATTATGATTATGAATACAAATGATTCAATCCGGTCTTTTTTAACTAACCTTCACCAACAGCTGCTCAGATAACTTACAAAGAGCAACACATATTTGCATGATTTAGATCCAAATTAATGCCAGCAAAGTTTCCCAGTCCAAAAATATGTCTTTTGGAGAGCCCCCGTAGAGCTTATGTTCTGATTTAGTAAACTGTTATGGATAGAAGGTTCATATATTTTTTATTTGGGTTGCCAACTAGATGACATTAACACTATTACTAAAAATTAAAATCAATGAAAATGTTTATCAGGAATTGTTATTATAATCTAGTATGCGATGTGGGTAGAAGACAAACGCAGTCTCAGGAGAATATTTTGTAAACAAAATGGAGTGAAATTTTTACTGTAAAGCACTTAATAATCTATATATATAAAAGAAAGTCGTGTTAGTTACACTATTTATAACTCAAGAACGGCAGTACCGATATAACTAAAAATTGGTGGGTAGGTAGCTTAGAGTCAGGAGACGGACATAGGCTATAATTTACGTGTGTCTGTTACATAAATAGAAAAACTGTCTTATTGACTAAGCCTTTTTACTAAGCCTTTTTTGACACCTCCATGGCTGAGCGACATAAAGCACACGTTCTGGCAGCTTCCGGTACGCAGTAAACAGGTTGTAAGTTAGCGGTGCGTTGAGTGTTATTTGACTTTTTTGTGAAGTAAATTATAAACAAACGCGTTACTTCTCTTGAAATTTATATGTGATAAGCTGTCAGAAATGATTGTCACTTAAGAGTTTTTACGCCTCTGAGGCTGAGAGGTAGAAAGCGCTTGGTGGGATGGCTCCTGCACTGCAGTTAAAGAGGTTGTTCTTCTCACTACTATCTATCTTCTTCTATATATATAAAAGAATGTCGTGTTAGTTACACTATTTATAACTCAAGAATGGCTGTACCGATATGGCTAAAAATTGGTGGGTAGGTAGCTCAGAACCAGGAGACGGACATAGGCTATAATTTATATGTGTCAGTTACATAAATAGAAAAACTCTCTTATTCACTAAGCCTTTTTACTAAGCCTTTTTTGACACCTCCATGGCTGAGCGACATAAAGCACACGTTCTGGCAGGTTCCGGAACGCAGTAAACAGGTTGTAAGTTAGCGGTGCGTTCAGTATTATTTGACTTTTACGTGAATTAAATTATAAACAAACGCGTTACTTCTCTTGAAATTTATATGTGATAAGCTGTCAGAAACGATTGCTCATTCCTAGGATCCCGATGATAGCAACCGATATGCCGTTTGAATTTAAAAGACTTCAATTTCCGATCCGTCTTGTATTTGTCATGACCTTTAACAAATCACAAGGCCAATCCTTAAAAGTTTGTGGTTTGAATCTAGAACATCACTGTTTTTCCCATGGTCAATTATATGTGTCATGTTTACGGGTCGGAAGACCACCTGCGTTGTTTCTTTTTGCGAATGATAATAAAACAAAAAATGTTGTGCATCACAAGGTACTTTAGTGAAGAGCAACCTATGTACTAAAATACAGAAACAATAATGAATGATTAATGTAGGTTCTTAATTTTTTTTTGTATTTTCTAATAATAAAAAACTTAAAAAATTCAAAATTTTTCTTATTTATTGCCTTTAAGGCGGAACAGAGTTCGCCGGGTCAGCTAGTCTGTCATAATTAAAGAGAACAATAGCATATATGGTTTCATAATAAAATAGTTGTGCTACTGAGAACTTTCCATATTGTCGTGGCTTTGACTAATATGTGTGTGGAGGCACATTAGTAAAATTTTTTTACTGTAGGAAAATTGATACGCTTTTCTCAGTTTCAATATATACCAGTCGTATTGAGAAGTACATTTAAAAGTATTTGCATTAATGCTTCAACATGTTTTCGTAAGTAAAAGGAATTGAAAAAAAAACACCTCACGTATCAGTTTCAGTTGAAATAAGAGTATTTTATTTAACAAAATTTAAACAAATCTTTTTAGCTAGAAAATTTTAACAAGTTTTACATATTATTCAATTTTTCTTTGATAAGAAAAACTTTTTAAAAGATTTAAAGCAATAAAAAAGATTGGGTCTCAGCATCAGTAACAGGAACGTAAACAAAGGCCTTTTAAAGATGCTGGAAGCAATTGAATCCTGAAGAGATAAAAGTATCGCATGAAAATCTTCTAAAATCAACAAATCCTTTCTTATGTCTTTCTTGAGAAAAAATATTATTTTGTCAGTACACAAGACGGAAAAAAAGCATTTTAACTATTTTAGAACCGTTTGTATATAGATTTCAATATTATGATACTAACTATTCAAGCATGGTATTAGTTTTTAAACTTTATTAAATTTTTCTGCATTTTACGGGAGATAGTGCAGGACACAAACACAGCAAATCAAAAGAATAGTTTTCGCTAAACAATGACTTGAAAATCTGCCCATCGTCTATAAGAAAATGTAACTTGAGTATTATTTGCTGAATTGCATCTTGTATACATTGATAGACAGAATCACATACTGCTGCGGTGCGTGTGTGTGTGTGTGCGTGCGCGCGCGCGCGCGTGTGTGTGTGTGTGTGTGTGTGTGTGTGTGTGTGTGTGTGTGTGTGTGTGTGTGTGTGTGTGTGTGTGTGTGTGTGTGTGTGTGTGTGTGTGTGTGTGTGTGTGTGTGTGTGTGTGTGTGTGTGTGTGTGTGTGTGTTCGTGTGTAAATGTTTTTGATTCCGTTTAAAATCCTGTTGTTCCGTTGTTCCTGTCGAATAAGCGATTAAAAAAGTCACTAAAAACTAATTCTTTGATTAAGTAAGAAGAAAAATACATATTGGTTAGGAATTAGTTTACTTTATCATGTTTTTTACTTTCTTCTATATCTAATATATAGAAGAAAGTATTGGTTTCGTGAAAATTTTCGAATGTCGAATTTTGACGGATTTGCACGTTTTGAGGTGCGCTGAGTCCATTTCAACCATTTTTGGAAAATGTCTGTCTGTGTGTGTGTGACCAGTTTTTGTGGCCGCGCTAGAGCAAAAACTACTGCATGAAATCGAACAAAAATTTTTGCACATATGTACCACAATGTGAACTGGTGCACCTGACTTTGTTTAGCGAATTCCTCCAAGGGGGGGTGGAGCAATCGCACGTGTTCTGCGCGGGGGTGATTGCTATATCTCAGGAAGTAAAAAGCGGAATCAAACGAAAATTGGTCCATAGGTAGACCCTACTGAGTACAGGTGCTGATTCAATTTGTTTGTCAATATCTTGAAGGGGGTGGAGCAATCGCACGTGTTCTGCGCGGGGGTGATTGCTATATCTCAAGAAGTAACCGGCGGAATCAAACGAAAATTGGTTTATAGGTAAACTCTACTGAGTACAGGCGCTGATTTAATTTGTTTGTCAATATCTCGAAGGGGGGTGGAGCAATCGCACGTGTTCTGCGCGGGGGTGACTGCTATATCTCAGGAAGTTACCGGCGGAATCAAACGAAAATTGGTCCATAGGTAGACCCTATTAAGTACAGGTGTTGATTTGATTTGTTTGTCAATATCTTGAAGGGGGTGGAGCAATCGCACGTGTTCTGCGCGGGGGTGACTGCTATATCTCAGAAAGTAACCGGCGGAATCAAACGAAAATAGGTCCATAGGTAGACCCTATTGAGTACAAGTGCTGATTCAATTTGTGTGTCAATATCTCCAAGGTGGTGGAGCAATCAAAAGTGCTTATTTTGTCATTGCACCTACTGTATCTCGGGAAATATTGCTGCGATTTGAATGAAATTTGGAATAACACTAACCCAATATGGAAGCAAGCATTGATTAAATTTTGGCACCAATCGCCCCAGGGGGAGGGTGGGGTGATTTTTGCGCTTAGTCAACAATGCGAAAAATTAATTCATTAAAAAATCGCTTTCACGCTATTTAATTATCAAAACAGCTGAAAACTTTCAATGATTTGAAATTTTTAACTATTGCCAATTTCTTTTTACTAAAAATAAAATTTTTGCAATTAATCTAAACAAGGCTTTTGCAATGATTTCCAATTTCGCTCATTGATTCTGCATTTGCCGGGTTATTACGATAATTGGGAAATTGGAGCTGCTGTCTCCAATTATTCTGGCGAGTACGTATTTTATTTTGTAACCGGAATTCATAAGATAGATATAGAAGAAAGTTTCGTGACGGCCACGACAGCTAGTTTTTTAATACGCTTTTATTAGTTTCACTTGTGGGTTTGTCTGTATATAACTCTGAATAAAAGATAAACTTCACGTTCTTTACAAAGATAAAAGTAATATATTTAATACTATTGTTGAAGCTAAAGGCTAAACTATATTATTACACGTTGATGTGTTCAAGTGTTTCAGTTGTTTGTATGTAACTCTGAATAAAAGATAAAATTCACGTTCTTTGCAAATATAAAAGTAATGTATTTAGTAATATTATTAATACAAAAGGCTAAAGTATGTTACTATATTACATGTTGATGAATTGTAAGTGCATCCAAAAGCTTATTTTTTAGTTTTTTTAAACTAATTTAAAGATTATTTTTACTTTAGAAACTTCAAAACAAAAATACTCTATAAATATTTTCCAAAGCTGAAATAATCCTACTAAAATAAACTACTTTGGACCATCTGTTTCAGTATGCTTTTCTTTTAAAAAATATCTTTTTTGTTCTTGATCTATCCATTTCCAAACAATCAATGTGCAATTACAGACGACATCATGCACATTCGGTAGCTCATAATACAAAAATCATGTTATACCGTCTCAATCCACTGTTTTTCTCCAGTAATGAGGTCCTTAAGTGGCTTTTAGCTTTTTTTTTACTGCCAAGAAACAACAAAATATATGAGGAAAACAAACCGCAAGTAATAAGTATCGCGTCAGAAACAAACATGTAGTTCAGAAGAAGCAGGAATAAACGTAATTACTGAAACAAGATGTATAACTTCGTCCATGCACATGTAAACTTCTTTCTTTTGTGTCATGTGGGATTTAAATACACAAAATAACGCAAAAAAATTTCCTAATCCAACATTGATTTCTCAAGGTGCTTAAAAATAACTTCTCATACTACAAAGATCCCTTTTAAGTGGTCGTTTGCAAAAATATTAAATTTAAAATCTCTGGCTTAAGAGGGATCCTGCTTTAGACGGCTTAATTTATATTGTTAATTTATTTATTTATTTATTTATTTATTTTTTTGGAGGGGGGGCGGATTTTTTTAGGACAAAAAAAGAAAGTCTAGCGAACTTTTTAGATTACTTTATTACATTTCTGAACATGAGAAAAAAAAAATTTTAGAGAAAAATATTCACATACAACCGATTTTTATGCACATTCGTGCAACTGCTGTTTTAAATCGGCTGTGCAGAAGGAGCTCGTCATTTTCTTCTGAAACAAAACAAAACAAAAACACAATTTTAATTTTCATACATTTTTGTTCTAAATGAACTAAAAATAACTTAAAAAATTATGAAATTTAAAGTTTTTTTCTGGTTTGAAAAAAAAGTGCTTTAAAAAAATAATAATAATAATTTCAACTTGATAAAAAGAAGTATTAAGATTTTTTATTTTATTTTTCGGAAATGCTTTTAGTTTTAAAAGAAGAAAAATATATGAAGATTACAATGCTGTTTGCTTCATTTTGTTATAGATGAAAATGACGAGCTTCACCTGTCCCGCCTATATTGCAGCCGCAAAAACAGCAGTTGCACGAATGCGCATAAAAATCCGTTGCATGTAAGTGTTTTTCTCAAAAAAAAAATTGCCATGTTCACACATGTAATAAAATAATTTTAAAAGCTCGCTAGTTTTGCTTCTTTTTTTACCTAGAAAAATACCCCAAAAATATATTTTTTGTGCCTTTTGAAGCAGGAAGCTCCTCTTAAGAACGTACAAAAAGCATAGTAATAGGTTGAACCTGAAAGGTTTGATACGATTTTTCAAAGAATAGTTCTACATTGTTCTTTTAACGCAATAGAAGGTTTAGTTGTTAGCTATATTTTAGATTGTAATGTGGGCCCATCTATAGATACACGGCAAAAAAAAATGTCTTTTTTTTACATTATAATACTGGCAGCCGAGGTTAAAGTTTAAAACTGTGAAATTCACAGTAATAAACTAAAATTGCTAATTTTGCTACAGTATGCTGTAAAATGGCTAATTTTAGTTTATTACTGTGTATTTACAGTTTTAAACTGGAACCTCTGCTGCAAGTATTATTACTGTAAAAACAAAAACAACAATTTATTTTTTGCAATGTAACTTCAACTCCTCTGCAAGCGTACTTTACTTGTTAAAAACCGGAAATGCAAATCATATATGTAGTCAAGATTAGTTTTACACACTGTATCTTAAATTTAAATTTAGCATCATCAGAAAAGAAAAAAACGCAGTTTGAATTATTTAAATACACTGGCGGGACAAAAAATCCCAAACCAAGAAAGACTTGTGCTAGATAAACGAAATTTGGTAAGAGTGTTTATACAATTGAAAGATGACATCGATTGAAACTTCGTGCTCTGCGCATAGGTGTGGCGCAGCTGGCGTCACTCGGAACATGCAAATAAGGCTTGTCTCAAAAAGCGTGTTGCAAAGCTCTTGAGCATTATTTTTCCGTAAAATTTGATGCATTGCGTTCATGTTAGTCAGAAATGTCTTTAAGAAGACGAAGAAGCCATTATAAACAGCTCACCGAGTTTGAAATAGTTCGTCCAATTTGGCTATGAGAAGGTGGATTTTCATTTCGCGATATTGCAGAAAGACTTGGTGGGAATGTTTCCACCGTGCATAATTATTGAAAGCTGTGGTCAAGGGATGATACTACCTCAAGACGATTGAGTTCCAAGCTGCCACGTGGCACGACTGAGAAGGAAGATTGCCGAATCCTGCGTACGGCTTTGGCACATCGTACTGCATCTGTGGCTGACATTCGAGCTGCAGTTGGTACCGTCGTGACCCAAACAACGATAAGAAATCGCTTACTTCAAGGACAGGCTCCGAGCCAGGGTGTCTGTAGCCGGTATTCCATTAACTGCAAACCATTGCCGTTTGTGACTGCCGTGGTGTTAAGACAGAGCTCATTGGTGGTCGGAGTGGAGATCTGTTGTAATCTCTGATGAAAACAGATTCTGCCTTGGTGCCAGTGATGGTCGTATGTTGGTCAGAAGGAGGCCAGGGGACTATTTCATTTCACCCTCCAGGGTCCCCCGTACCTACCAGCTTAGTGGTTTAACCGGGATAGGGCCCTGAAGAGCGCTCTGTTCTTAATTTTGAACCAGAACCTAGGGTCGAGCAAACCATAGGCCCTAGCACCCCCCCAGAGGTATCGTTTCACTTGGAGGACTTTGTGACCACGACATTTTTAACGCCTCCCAGTCACCATTAATCAAGACGGTTGATCTTTGATCAGCTGGGATCGAACCCGGGTCCTTTCGGACACGAGTCCGATGCCTTACCGATCAGGCCACCACGGCCCGCAGGCCAGGGGACCGCCTGCATCCAAACTGTCTGCGGCCTAAACACACGGGACCTACACCTGGAGTCATGGTCTCTGGAGCAATTTTGCATGACAGCAGGAGCACTCTTGTGGTTATCCCAAACACACTGACTGCAAATTTTTCGTCAGTCAAGTAATTCAACCTATAGTACAGCCCTTTATGAGTAGCAATCAAGGGGGAGTTTTTCAACAGGAAAACGCTCGCCCTCACATCGCTGCTGTAAAGTAATGTGCTCTACAGAGTATTGACATGTTGCCATGACCTGCAAGATTACCAGATCTGTCTCCAATTGATCACGTATGGGATATCATTGGACGGCAACTCCAGTATCATCCACAGTCAGCAATGACTATCCTAGTATTGACACAACAAGTGCAACAAGCATGGCACTCCATACCACAAAGTGACATTCAGCACCTGTATGACACAATGCATGCACGCTTGCAGGCTAGCCTTCAAAATTCTGGAGGTTATACCGGCTCTTAAAGTAACATAATTTCACATTTGCACAGCATTTTCTTGAGCTTAAATTAGCCAGTGATCTTGTACATTTAATCAATTAAACATGTTAACTAGACAATTACATTACCCAAATTTCATTAGTCTACAGTAATTTTTTCTTGGTGTTGGGATTTTTTTTTCGCCAGTGTATTACATTTGTAAGATACCATATTTTTTTTCTCAACATAAACTCTACCCTGCAAAATACAAAGTGTTGTTTTCACAGTATAATACTAGCCGCTGAGGTTCCAGTTTAAAACTGTAAAAGCATAGTAATGAACTGTAAATCCTGCTATTTTACAGTTTATTACTGTAAAACTAGCAATTTTACAGTTTATTACTGCAAAATTAACAATTTGCAGTTTATTACCATAAAATTACCATGAAATAAGTTCTGTTATACTGTAAAAAACATTTATTTCCTACAGTATAATACAATTTGAATACTGCAAATCGAAATTGCACGTAACACTCCTTTCCCTGCCATTTTTCTACTAATGAGGCAAAAATATTTGCTTACATAGAAGTTTATATAGAAAGATTTTACCCGAATGGAATTGTTTGCCAATCACCCTTATTAATGCAAGTAATCTTATTATTGAAAGAAATTTGTGTGCAGTGAAGTTGTTAATAAAAGATATCTTAATTTTAAAAAGATGGTTCAAAGCTAAAAAGATTGCATGCAAGTGTAATGAAGAATTGGGAAATAAAAAATTTGATCTGCAGTTAAATATGTATTTAAAACGAATTATATTTCCGTTAAAAATAGAGGATGAAGTTAGTGTTGCTCAAATACTAACGGGAAAACAATCACGCTTTTCAATGAATAAAAAAATACAGGTTAAGGTCCAGGGGCGGATACATCGCCCCTCCCTTGAGGGACTCTTTTCCAGCAGTTTTTGACTTTGAAGTTCAAAAAAAGCTATTTTAGAGGTTCTTCATAGATGATACTATGAGAAGTGGTTGAGATTCGGGGCTCTGATCTGGAATTTTTTCGAAATTGAAGACCGAAATATTTGTAATAAACATGTGTTAACCAGGATATGTGGGAAAATAAAAGGGGGAAAGTTGAAAAAAAAAAACAATCGCCCCTCCCTTGGAGCATTTCTGGATCCGCCGTTGTTAATGTCAAAATAACTCCTGGGCTCAAGAAAAATTTTCGATACAAAACCAAGTAAACATCTCTTCCTGAAAAAAAAAATGCATAATTAGTAATTTAAAGAATTGAAATTACCCATAAAACACCTGAAATAGATATGTGAAACAGTGAAACATGTCACTAAACAAAACAGAGAAATTCTGTACCTCAGGACCAGACTAACGTAAGTCCATTTTCGTCACTTTTTAGTAGAGGGCGAACACGACTGTTCAATGCATGCAAAAGAAGGGACTCGCGCTCGTTTAACACTGTTAAATAATGGGGGAGTTTCCGAAATTTCAAAAGTATTTTTCCTGAAGGAGCATGCTACAAAATATAGGAATTGACCAATTTTTTATGTTTTGACACAGTTATATATTATTTATGAATTATTACAACCGATGCGCAAATGCTATTCTGAAAAAAAAAAACATCTGCGCATGACGTCAGTGGTGCACGTAAGCGCGAAATCTAATTGGTTGTAGTGAGATGACGAAGGTCGTGTCGTCACCGATTCCTGCGATTGGACAACTTAAGTCAAGCAAAATGGTGTTATTATTTGTCACAAAAACCACGCCCCGTTTTCAAGGTAGGGTATTTAAAATAATTAATAAAGAATAAACTGTTGGGAATATGAAAGTATTTTCCGGGACCATGTTATTTTTTTATATCATTCTATCAATTTCAGTAACAAAAAGTAGTACTTTTGACTGAAGAAAACTCCCCCATTGCGAAGGAATTTCTTTTCTAGAATAACATTCTCATAGGTCGATGCGGAATAAGATTCTACGTACAATGCATCAAAAAAATAAAAATCGCCATTTTTGGACTTACGTTATTATAGTTCTGAGGTTTAGAATTAACGAATAATATTCTTAAGAAACGAATCTTTTTTCTTTTCTCTTTCGGTTCCTCAGTATGACTTTTTTATCAAATATATCTCCGTAGCTTATTTTATATGGCAATAAAAATCTTGCTATTAAAGTAATATTCATGCATAAAATAAAATATGCCATGAAAATATTTTTGCTTTGACTTAAATGCAGTTTTCCCGCAAAGTCTGCAATTTTCTAAATGGATAGAATAAACTGAGCTCAATTTTAAATCAGAACAAGTAACATAATAAACTATTGAGCGTATCTCGGTCTCTTGATAGCTACTGCTGCATTTTGTAAAAATAAACATTGTTTTTAAAGACAGTACCACATAAATTTTTATTAAAGCTCTCACCAAAGCTAAAATGTTATTTACCTGTGCATTAAATATTTCAATGTTTTCTGGGGCACGGAAATGAATAAATTTTGAGGCCTAATTGGCTGCCTTTAGAGATTAGAAACAACGATAATAGCAAAACAGATGGTGGAAAATGAGCTGCAGAAAATACTCGTAATTTCATATTATAATGAACAACCATTACGCTACTTATTTTGGAGGTAGTGTATTAACTAAGGATTTAACAATGCATTTTTGTGAATGTTTATTCAACTGATATTAGAACATTTTTCTTAGAAAAGAATTTGATTCGTTTTCGCGACAAGAAAAAAAATGATGCAACCATAACTAAAACAAAACAAGATTTTGTTTTACTCGTAGTTAGGATTACATCTCTTTATGTGTCTGAAGTGTAAAAATTGTTTTTTTTTTTTTTTGGCGCTGATTCTAAATTTGGAGTTGATTAGTTTTTTATATTTACAGTTCATTAGAAAGTGCGAAATATATACATATATATAATTTATTGGAACCTTCCATGGAAATATGAAAAATTCTTACTTTTACCTTTTTTGCCTTGAGTTTACATATTAAGGTTACTTTCGATGTAATCTAACTTTACTTTCGATATTTTACGTTTACATTCTTACATAATGAAACACCGCTTGAGTATTATCAATTTGACGGGTTGGAGGAAAAAAATTACGATTTGTAGTAAGCTTGGATTTTGGGTTTATCTTTAGTTCCTCTTATTAGAAGTGCCTTTTGCGCAAAAAAAAAAAAAAAATGCTACAGTTTTTTCGGCACCAGGAGGGCTCGAGATTGTTCACTTAATTGAACTGATCTTCAGGTGAAAATAAATATGGTAGAAATCACTTTTCACGCCTCTTCTGGACCAGAAGGGCAAGATCTTTCTGCTGGTCTTTTTTTTTTTTCTTTTTTGTGACTCATAACAATATTTTAATGCATGTTGCGAGTTCGGAACTACTTCGAACTTTCTTTCAATGAGCAGGCAATCTTGTGAAACTACAGTTAAGTAGTTTACAAATATATGCAATAGAGTTGTTAACACTTGCTAAAATAATCACATCAATGAAGTAAAAACTGTTAACGTAACTGTAAAACCAGTATTTACATCCAAATACGCAACGTATTTACATCCAAACACGACGACAAAATCACAGCTCGAACTTGGTGATAGGACTAATATCTCTGCTAACTTGGCGATAGCTCTTAAATTTCTCGGAAATTCCATAGACACAATGTTAAACGGCACATAGCAGGCAAAATCAGCATGCGGGTACAGTTGCAGGAACTACTAAAATTTTGAGTGAAAATTAATGGAATGAGCTCCAAATTTAACAAGATCATAATAAATTAAGCTCAAAATATTACAAAAATTATAACTATTTACAAAATGTGTTACAGAATTTTAATTTTCCCACACTGCAAAAATAAGTTGTTGCTTTTGCAGTAAAATACTGAAAGCAGACGTTTCAGTTTAAAACTGTAAAATTTTAGTAATAAACTGTAAAACTAGCTATTTTACAGTTCATTACCGTAAAGCTAGCAATTCTACAGTTTATTATTGTGAAATGAGCAATTCTACAGTTTACTACAATAAAACTATTTGTATTATACTGTAAAAACTACAGTGTAATACTGACAGCAGAAGTTCCAGTTTAAAGCTGTAAAATGCACAGTAATAAACTGTGAAACTAGCAGTTTTACAGTTTATTACTGTAAACTAGCAATTTTACAATTTAATACTG